>BHFT01010609.1:0-32512 GCA_004320025.1 Laticauda laticaudata
CCAACGGATGGCAAGCTGTTTTGTCCGTTTTACATCCTCTTTGCATCCGTTGGTGCAGTGTGACAGGGGCTTAAACTCTTTATTTGCACCATAGATACTAAATTTTGTTTAATTGCATTTAATGAACGTATATCTTGTGTTTCTTCTAGGAATTCAAGACAATATATATAGAATGCTCTTCTCCAATTTTATTACCGCAGCATCAACCATGTGAGGAAGGTGGTTTTGAAAGATGACTCAGTGACTTGGTACTCTTTATATATAAGGAATTTCAAGTCCCATGAATCTTAGATGTTGGCTGTACTGACATGAGTTTATTGGAGATGAAGTCCCATATATTTGGTTAGCACTAGTTTGAGAAAGGTCCTTTTAAATTGTTCCAAGTGGTTCCAAGTTATTTAAGAATTGTCTGTTCCCAATTAACTTACCTTTGGTTGAAGTTCTCCCTTAGAAATTCTGTTTCATATCATCTCACAATATAAAATATTAGATGGGGACTAGCTTAAGATGGGGTTTTATTGAACAGCAATACCAAGACTTTGGAAACCAATCATTTCTGTCTCTCTGTCTCTCTCTCCAAGGAATTTTAGTCTGTTCCTCCCCTGTTGGCCCTTGACATTTCTCCAAAAATATTTAAATCTTCTCTAGAGTTCCCCATCCTATCAAAATTAAAGTGATTTTACTTTAGGCATATTTAAATCTACATTTGCTTATTTGTTATGTTACCTGGGAAGAGCTGAGATATATCATATAATTCTGATTCTTTAATCAGGACAAGGGACCAATATTTGGGGGCAAAAAGATACATTTTCCCATTTGGTATTGCTAAGATTGACATCACCTCCTTCCTGTTGTCCTGTAAGTATCAACATTTTCCTATTTTAAGACATCAGATTTAAGGGGGGGAAAGTTGCTTTTCAAAGAGAAGAATAAATACTTTAGCTTTCTCTGTGTACTGTTGGCTCCCTTCCCCCAAGTCTGAAAAGGATAACCCAAAGATATAGAAATATAAAAAAACTGAGATGACCTGCCACTTTTCTGAAGTGCTGTAATGGTTATACTGTACAGAAAGTCTTGACAATGATAAATACCCTATGAAACTTCAGAATAGCAGGCATTGTTTATTTTGCCATCTTGCTGAATTTATGTCAGGTTTTCCACTTGGGGCTACACTTATTCTTTGAAAGCCAAACTGATTTTCTTGTAACTTAACATTTCTTTTTCCCACTTCCCCCACCCTGAGTAATTTTGTCTGAGGCATAACATGAAAAATGCTGGCTTAAGATGCTACTATTTCCAAATTGGACTGTTAATATTGATTATCTGCTACTTCAGAACTTGGAGAAGAATGGACAGCCTTGCCTCATTCTGGGGCTGTTCTCGGGATAGTTTCTAAGAGAAGAAATCTACTCAACTGTTTATTGGAAATTTGGAGCACTTCTCTTGTGCTGTAGATGAATATGTTCCTTGATAATTATTATTGACATGTAAACATGAATACACACATGAGTCAGGGACATGAGTCAGGAATATACATATATATCCAAGACATCCTAAATTATCCACATAGTCCTGGCTGGCACACACACAAATAAAGGATAGAAAGACTCCAGAAATTCAGAGACGTTCATTTCTGCCTCATTTGTTACAAAGGATCTCCAGTTAATATTTTACTAGAAAGATCCTGGATTCTTATGAAATCTGTATATAGAATAATACCATAAAGTAGGCAAACTGAAGTGTGTTCCTGCTGAGTATGCTATCTAGGTGCTGAATGTTATTACTGGGCCACATTGTTCCTCAAGGATTTCATCTTTAAACTGGCCTTGAATAATTGTCCTGTGTTAAGCCAGATATCTGGTTGCCCATGGCAGGCAGGCAGGCAGATGGGAAGGAAGGAAAGAAGGAAGGAAGGAATGAAATAGGAAGGAAGGAAGGAAGGAAGGAAGGAAGGAAGGAAGGAAGGAAGGAAGGAAGGAAAACCTATGAAATTAATGGAGCTGTCTGCCACTCCAGGTCTCATATCCTCTCTTATTCATGGTGCAATGAGCCTATTAATTGTTTCTCAGCCACCTATCTGACAGTGAAGCAGCTTTTCCATTCCAACTGGAAGCCAGAGACAACAAGGAGCCCTTTTGATGCCTAGCTGTAGGCTTATAGAACTTCTTCTATATTATTGCTGTGTACACAGTCATTAGAGATATGACATTTTAGATAGAATCTATAGATGTGATCCAGCTCTTGACAATATCTGCAGTATTGCTGTGATTTCTCAGGAGTCTTCCATGAATGGGACTGCCAAAATATTTTTGAAAGTGCAAGCAAACATTTAAGTTGGAACTTTTTTAAAAAAAATAAAAGATGTTATCTTTGCAGAAGACGAGTTCGCTTTTCCAGGAAACCTTAGTTTTGTACTGTTGCTTAATTTTACCCTTAACATTTTCTACCAGTTTACCCAGAACAGATGTACATTAGTTTACAAATTTCTGGATCTTCTTGAATTCCTCTTTTTTAAAACACAAGCAAATAAAACAAAATGTGAATAATATTGCCTTTTCAATCCTCTGCTACATATCTAATATTTAATTAGATAATATCTATTATCTAATATCTGCCTCACAAATCCATTGGTATCCACTTTCTGCCAACTTCATCAATCGGTTACAACTTCTAATTTTAATGGTCCACAGAAATCACAAATATATAGGTAGGATAAAATCAATGCCTTTAGCACCTAATTAAGGATCATGTTTTTCTAGTTCCTGTAGCAGCTACTGTGATTTTTTTCCCCTGTTATTTCCTCTGAGCCTTCTATTTGTATCTTCTGCATTTCTCCTTTGAATCTTTCTAAGAATTATCTTGCCTTCTGAACAGAATTTAATCTAAAGCTCTGCTGCTTAAAAAAAATAAAAATCACACTTTCCAATTTATCCCGTTGAAATGAAATCTTTTCCTGTTTTAATTTTTCAGCTATAGAAATAATATTTTACTTAAAATTCTGATAAAAATCTCTTTCAAAATAATTATATTTCTATTATCAATTTTTAATCTTCCATTAAAATGCTACTGCAGAGTTTGATGCCTTGTATTTTTGCAAAAAACTGCACCAAAATATATATTGGGGGATTTCTTGTTCTTGCAAATCTAGAGTTTATCCTATAGAATTTATTGAATTTTGTCTCCATATCTTCCAATCAAGAAAATTTGCCAACAATTTAATGAACCTTTCTTTAATCTTTTTTTAAACATCTGGAACAGCTATGAATTTCAAAATTCTTTTTCTCTCAGTTCCCATAAAGCCACTTTATCTAATTCTTTTTCCAATTTTCTATTCTTAACTTCTTATTCTCTAAAATTTCCACTTTCTCATTGATGTGTTTTATGTCTCCAGATGTTTGCTTTATAGAACTTTCCAATTTTTGATATCTTCTTTCACTCTCTCAACTTTACAAGTTTTTCATTCATTCTTTTTTTCCCATTTATTTCCCATTTGTTCAAATAATTTCTGAAGTAAATCTGTTGTAAGTATTTTTCTCCCTGTTGCTCTAACAACATCTTCTAAGCCTCTCATTTTCCTCATACTTGCCATTGTATATTATAATCCAAAAGTGAAAGTATCTCAAACTGGCAAAGGGATAGGCAAGCCTTTTTTTAATCCTTGTTATCTTTCTGTACTTTAATACTTTCAGTGTAAGGCTGTTCTTAACTTGAAAACTACAACACAGGCCATGTTTCTATGGAAACAAAACATCACAGTCTCCTTCATAACTATATCTTTTGTTATGCAGAGTCTACCAGTTAGATGCATCCTATAACAATAAACAAAAAGCATTCCAATGAAGATCTGGTCAATACAAATGTATACCAAAGAACTTTCATTAAAAGTAGAAATAATAGAAATAAAAGGTAAAGAAATGTTTAAAACTTTTGTAAAACCTTTTCTTTATTAAGCTTTTTGCTCTGTAATTCCAAAAGAAGATTTGACTGACTGCAAAAAAATTTATCTTTACCATCAAAGAAATATCTCTGAGCTTCTAGATAAATTACTACCAAATGTGATTAAGAAATGAGGAAGGTAGATTTTAATGTCCTAATAAGCTACACAACAGTTGTAAACATAGATAGAATCCTGGGGTTCTGAGCTGCTCAGCCCCCAAGCCATCTTTCCATTTTTGCAGCTTATAGCAAGGAACATTCATAATGCATATGTTTTATATCATGATCTCTTTTTTATCCAGGGAGGTTCTGCCATTCAAAATCTCTTTTCCAGCTGATGCTCTTAGCTGCAATGCCTCTCCACTCCTTTGAAGAGCATCATCAACTGCCATAATTCTGCACCAGAATGCTTCAAATTTATTAACATTCAACCTTACCATTCCATCCTTAGTAGGGCTATGCAGACAAGAGATTCAATGACAAAATTGCAATGACACATACATAAAAGAGTCTGCAAACCAGGCAGATTATTTCTTGTTTTACTTGATGGATGCATATAGGTTAAAACTGTAGGTTCTCCAAAACCCCTATTTGCCTAGGAATATGAAACCCTACACAGTTTAGTCGGTTTTCTACTCCTAAAGTGTTCAAAGCATGGTGGGTTTTTATTGTCAGTTATTAATATTAATAGCAAGCTCTTAATAGGGTTTTTAAAATATATTATTGCCTACTTGCAATTATTTTGTAAAACATGTATTCCATTTTATTTCTTTTACAGGTAAGATTTCCATTCCCCAAAATGGAAGTCTTTTTTGTTAATCATATTGCTGGTTTAGTGGCATCTGTTTCTTTATTTTATTTATATTTATGAATATTTTTCATTAAGTAAAAAATAAATCTAAAGAAAAAGATAGGAAAGAAAGAAAAAAGAAAAGAAAAAGTTATAGGAAAAAACCCTAAAGTTAAAAAAAAAATTGCTTTTGACCTTCTCATCAACAGATATTGACAAAGCCATTGTCACTCTCCCTATTATATCTTCCAGAAATCCTTTCAATCCCTTATTAAATTCTCATGTTTTTCAATCCATAAGTCCTCATTTCACTTTTTAATAGTATTTGCTTTTTATTCTTGCATAATAACTTTGTGGCAGAAGAAAACCTCCTCTCAGAGGCAAGAGGAAATGGTGAAGGTGGTGATCCCTAATTTGTTCTCATATCACGTGGAATGTGTTCAGGATTCAAACATTTGTTTGATGTTATGAATGGGCTGTAAATCATTTTTTCAATTTTTTCAATAATTTTTCAATTATTCAGGAACATTAATATGATTCTGAGTAAGTTTCCGTCTGTTTTTCTATAGACTATACTTTGGAACTGTCTTTGCTTGTTTGAAACACCTCATTCTAAAAATATTGAATTTGAACACAGTGGAAGTAGAATAGAAGTAATGGAATTGCAATTGCAGTGGAATAATGGAAACATACATTATAATGACATAGAATAATTTGTCCTTTTCAAATGTCACTCTGTTTATTGATGAAAATGTATAAAAAGTCAAACAAAATTTATAATGTACAGTTGTAGAGTCCTACCCACCCCCAAGTTCGCCTACAATGTACTGTTGTCTTTGTCCATACAATGTGAACTAGTATATCACCTGAATGTAATTCTGAGTTTTATTGGTTTGGTTTTAATTTTTTAACTAATGAAAATCTTCTGATAAGTATTTCTTGTCTAGTCAATAAAAGCACACATGCTTTATGTTAGTACATATGGGAAACATTCTGTAAGTCAAAAGGTTATCATATAGCCTTGAGGAAAATGGTGGTTTTGAATATTCTGTGGGCTCACTATTAATGTTTCCAAAGCTTGTAATAAAGAAATATGAAGTAGCATCTTAAAAGTGAAATATAGCTTTCTTTATTCTGCTTTATAGTTTATATTTTCTTATGTGTACTATTATGCACACACACACACATGCGCACACACACTGTAATTGGACTACATTTATATACTATTTTTATTCTAAATTCAGCTTGCATAGGAGCTTCACTCATAAACATTTGCTTTTCTTCTTCAGAAAAGTAATGTTTACTGAGGGCACTGATTAACCTCCTCAGTGCTTTCAGTAAATTAAAGATGGAAAAATCTTTCAATATACCATTCATTTATTTGTAGTATTTAAATGGAACCACACTGCTTTCATTTGGTATAATAAAATATCATCATCTATATTAACTGGGTTCGATATTAGTGGTTTGTCTCTCAAATGTATTATAATTCATTTCATATTTAGTGATGTAGTAATAGCTTATATTGTACATTGAAGTACTGATATTGATCCTTTAAAATATAAATATTACTATGAATTACACATAGTATAGGGCAACTAACCTGAACCATATCAGAACATGCAATGCAGGGGTGGGATTCAAATTTTTTACTACCGGTTCTGTGGACGTGGCTTGGTGGGCGTGGCAGGGGAAGGATGCTGTAAAATCTCCAGTCAGAGGTGGTATTTGCCGATTCTGTGAACTGCTCAAAATTTCCGCTATCTGTTCTCCAGAACTGGTCAGAATACCACCTCTGATGCAATGTGTTGTTAGAACACAATATAGAGGTTGAAATGAACAATAAGATGCACTTTCAAAGATAAATAAATAAACATAATATTTCATTTTCTTTTCTATAATTAATTTTAGTTTACTTTTCACAATAGACTAACAGATTAAGGGAAGATCAATAAATGTAACAATTAAAAGAATAATAAATTATAGCGTGGGAATGTTATATTGTCCAAGATTTATTAGTATATTTTTAATTTGGCTATGATTCCAGCCATATTTCTATGCTTCTACTGAAGCAAGTAGGATCCAGTGATTAAAAAAAAATCCTTATTTAGCCTTCATGGATCCATGTCATTAAATTTATGTGTGATTTTTGAAGATCATGAAGAAATCTTGTTAAGTTGTATTAGCACAAACTTGTTTCCTCTCATCTGTAAATTATCTAATGCTCCCTAATTCACTTTCTAATTTCTACTCCTTGTCTTTTTCCCCCCTTATTTTGTTCATTACTGAGACTTAATTATCCAAAGAGAGGCAAAGTTTGGCCACATTATGATCTTTCTTGCCAGAGTTGTTAAGTAAATCACTGCAGTTGTTATCTTAATAACATAGTTGCTAAGTGAATCTGGCTTCCCGTTCACTTTATTTGTCAGAAGTTCTTAAAAGGTGATCATATGATCCTGGGATCATGCTACAACGATCATAAATATGAGTCAGTTGTCAAGTGTCTATGTGTCAGTTGCCAAGTGTCTATTTTACTGATCATAGGGATTCTGCAGTGGACATAACAGAGGTGGTATTCATCAGTTTCTGACCAGTTCTAGAGAACCAGTAGTGGAAATTTTGAGTAGTTCAGAGAATCAGCAAATATCATCTCTGATTGGAGATTTTACAGTATCCATGCCCACCAAGCCACGCCCACAGAACCGGTTGTAAAAAAATTTGAATCCTACCACTGGGACATAAGTGTGAAAAAAAGGTCATAAGGCACTTTTTTCAGTGTCATTGTAACTTTGAACATTTACTAAATGAACTGTTGTAAGTTGTGGACTACCTATATGCAAAATATGTACTGGCCGGTTGGGAAAAAGGCATTTTTAGTAGTAAATGCGATATAGAGAGAAAGCCAAAGAAGTTCACCAACACTAACAATATCTTTCAGTGGCAGTAGATACCTCTGAAAAAGAAATTTGAGTTGTGTTGTTATGCATCTTAATGCATTGCTTGCATTCATTTTATTTTTCTTTGCATGTATTTAGCTATATCCCAGAGGTGGTATTCAGCAGGTTCTAACCAGTTCTGGAGAAGTAGCAGTAGCAGTAGCAGAAATTTTGAGTAGTTCAGAGAACTGGCAGATACCACCTCAAACTGGAGATTTTACAGTATCCTTCCCCTGCCACGCCCACCAAACTACGCCCACAGAACCGGTAGTAAAAAAAAAATTGAATCCCACCACAGCTGTATACCCCACCTGCATTTATTGTTTTAAATTGCATATTCTTTTAGAGTTTGATATTGAAAGGCATGTCATAAATTCTTAAAGTTTACTTGTTATACATACCAATCTCTGGTTTGCGTCATTTATGAAGCTTGCAGTACCAAAGTAATGATAGAGTAAGAATGCTGAAAATAATTGCCTTAATTTGAGGCATGTCCTGAGTAAGTGAATATATTATATGTGTTTTTTACTTGTAGTTGGTAAGATGAGAAGTTCTGAATATGGGACAACCAGATTTTAGTAGTTACAAATTTTGGCCTTTAGAAAAAAGGGCATGGTGTAAAGAGAAAATAGTAAAAGAAATTATAATAGTTGGATTAAAATGAGACAACACAGAAAAAATTGATTGGGCAGTTCGGAAATACAAAAATGAATAGGAATGGCAAATGTTTGATGAATATCAGCTTAGAAAAAAGAATGATTTCTACGACATCCTTTTGTTCTTTCTTAGACTTATATCCTACCTTTCATTCGAGAGCTCAAAGTAGCATCTATAGTGTGCCTGAGAATGACACTGAGTGACTCAATGAGTTTTTTTGCATACACATGACCAATTTTTTTAAAAAGAAAAGCCATTTGACTTTATTATAAGAAATCAAAAGAATTAAGATGCGGAGGCGTAATGACGCTGGATGTGCTGTACAATTGCCCGCACTCTAGTGGTTTGAATCCAGTTCTATAGGACAGGGTGAACTCCCAATATCTTGTTCCTAGTTCCTTATTCCACCTAGCAGTTCAAAAGCATTGTTTGAGAGTAGATAGGTACCGCCATTTTGGTGATGGGAAACTGCTGGCTGCAATCTGCATGGGAAGCTGGAACCTGTGCTGAATCTGCCCAGACACGATAGGTAGAGGAGCGGGGGTGATAGAAATCCTGGATGAAGTGACTTTTTCTGAGAGTGCTGCAGACCAATTGGTGTAAAGCTATTTCTCCCTCTTATGATGTACTTGTACAATACCAGTGGATTAGTGACTGTCAGCCACCAGGACTACTACTATGTCCATAACATTGTAACTCCCCAACCTTGTATGCCATTATGAATAAATGAATAGAAAATATCCTGTACGAAACAATATTAAGGCCCTGTCACACTGGCCAACGGATGCAAAACGTTTGTAAAAAGGACACAGCGGACGAGAAAAATGTTCCATCATGTATCCGGCTCTCAAAAGGCCAAAATTGCATACCAGAGCGGGACAACACGGAAAGGAGGGACGGGCTGGGAGGACGTAGGGCGGATGGAAAAGCGGAATGCCCATGGTGAAGCCTAGCGGTATGGAAGTGGATAAGAGTGATGGCACATCCACAAGAAGGCTTCCGGGGGAGAGCGCAGCAAAGCGGATGCGGAACGGAAAGAGCGGATGCAGGCGGGATGCCGAGCGGATGGAACGCGGATACCGAGCGGATGGCCGAGTGGATGAAGCAGATGCAGAGCGAAGCCTAGCGGATGCCTAGCAGATGCTAACGTTCACTGTGCCTATGCGGGGGAGAATGCATTGCATCAGCCCGCGGAATATACAGGAAAGCAGCTCCCAAAGGAAGGTCACCATTCAGAGGAAGACCTGCTTCCAGACACAGCTTGCTAGCCAGCCGCCAGCCAGCCAGCCAACCAGCAACCCAACAACCATGGGGAAGAACGGAAGCCTCTGCCATCTGCTGCCAGCCCGTGGCAAACGGACAGGCCATCCTCCCACCCCTGGCCCTGGACTCTCGCTTCTGCTGGGCTTCTGCTGCCTGGCCTCGAATCTTCTGGTGCTGGGGCTTCTGCCTGATGCTACTCTGGAGGTGTGTGCTTCTGCTGTGGGGGCTGCTTCTGGTGGTGTGCTTTCTGCTGGTGCTTACTCTGCCTGATGCTGCTTCTGCGTGGTGGCTGCTTCTGCTGATGCTGCTTCTGGGGCGGTTGCTCTGTCTTGCTTACTCTGGCTGCACTGCTCCTGGTGCTGGTTGCTTCTGCTTGGTGCTTACTGCTGCATTCTGGTGCGGTGACTCTGCGGTGCTGTTGCTGTCTTCGCTGGTGCTTCCTGCTGGTGCGTTGCTGGTGTCTGCGGTGCTTACTCTGCTTGGCCGCTGCTCCTGCGTTCCTGCTGGTCCTGCTGGTGTTCCTGTCCTGTTCGTGCCCTGGTCTCTGCTGGTCCTGCTGGTTGCTCCTGGCCTGCTGGTGCTCCTGGTGCTCCTGGTCCTGGCTCCTAGATGCTTCCTGTGCTGGTCGCTGTGCTGGTCCTGCTCTGCTCCTCTGCTTTGTGCCTACTTTTTGCTGCTTCTGTGCTGCTAGTGGTGTGGAAGAGGCGCCCCTACAACCTCGAAACCCCTCTGATGAGGGGGCCCTTATGGCCCTTGCCAAAGGGAGGAAGAGGCCAGATGCTATGAACGGAGAGAGGAGCAATACAACATGAGATAGAGGAACCATTGAGGGAGGAGTGTGGAGTGGCTGGAGGGAGAATGATATCTTATGGCAGAAGGGACACAGGCTCTTATCCAACACAAAAGGAAGCAGCTGCTTGGAGAGAGAAGACGGAGAAGCCTGCGGTCTTACACATTGGAGTGCTCCGTCGGCTGTGGAAAGCACATTGCAATCTCTAGTACCGGTATGCTGCACCTTACAGAAATTCTGCCAGGCCACCGCGGTCTAAGCTGACGGACCAGAGACCTACCGTGTATGGCCAAGTTGAGAGCTTACTGGAAGGGTGGAGATCCGTTCACCGAGGAGCAGCCCTCTCATACACTCTCTACGGCTAGTCTCTTCTCAGTTTCTCTTATCTTATGTCCTCTGGTCCTTAGAGTCAGCTCCTGTGTCCTGGCAGGTGTCTGTGGAGTGTGCCACGGTGGAGCCCCCCCGACAGCTTGCACTACCCGTGGCGGAGCGTGTGGAGGACCCCTGATGCAGTGGGAGAAAGGAGACGGCACTTTTTCACCATCAGGGCCAACCCGCATCCACCCCCAGCTCCACCTCCACAGAAAGCTAGAGAGGCACCAACAGGTGGGGTTCTATCCTATCAACTGTCCTGCTGTATAATAGAGACACCATCAGGGAAGCAGGCATAGATCTCTCTCTCTCTAGCTGGTACACACCGTTTATGCCCCAGCCTCCAACCCTGCAGCCCTTCCTCACCTATGTCAGTACCAGACCCTCTCACGGACATGGGGGACCCTAAGTACCAGGGTGGTAGGACAGATCACCGATTTCTATCTATACCCTTCTATGACCAAGATGAACCTCTATCTCTTCCAGTTCTGCTCTCCACCCCAGGTGGATGTTCTATCTCTTTCTCTCTAAGGCTTTTCCACAGGCCCTACCCTATCAAGGCTATGGCTACCAGAGAGTCCAGCAGAATATAAAGATCTTAATTTATATACACAGGCAGGGCCTCCCAGTCCAGGCACTATATCATCGACGCCACCAGCTCCTCCTTGTGCCACTGATGCCACCTATCTCTATATCTCCACGCCACAGATTGCCACCCACGCCAGTCCTCACCCAAGCTGCAGACCAGACAGCCCCCACTACCACCTTGCTCCTTCCTCCCAACCCCAAGCCAAGCCCAGCTCAGTTACATCTGCTCATCGGTATTGGGGCTGACACCCCATGGCATGAGGAAGTGCTCTCTATCTTATCTATTCTGCTGAGCCAGCTGTTGAGAGCTGCCTCAAACACCACCGCCCTGTTTCCTCATGGCCAGGCACCCCCAGTGGTTCTATATCTATCTATCTCATCTATCTCCTATCTTAACCTCCAGAACCTGGGCCCTTCACCCCTGATACTGGCAGCTCTCCGAGTGACCATATATCATATATCTCTTACCTGTTGACTTTATTTTTCTTTGGACATTCTATATCTATCGTGTTATTAAAAAAAATTATCTTGCTTCACCACACCTTGCTTCATTTATTTTGTCAATAAAACGTACTTTAGAAAACTTTTTAGAAATATATCTCTATCGTATGGTAAGTATATCTAATGTTATGGGCAGGGTACTTTGGGATGCGGTTTTTTAATATGCTGTTTTTCTTGGGTATACTATATCCTGTGGGTATAATAGCTGTGGTTTTATGGGCAGGATACCTGTGGGATGCTAATATATAGATAAACCTCACAGTGTAAGCATAGTGGGACTGTATGGTTCCACCTCCCAGGTGCCACCACCTATCTCTCTATTATCCTATATATTAATGTAATCATTCATCCAACAACATGTAAATCATAAACAACAACCTTATATATATCCTCTCTATTGAGGGCCCACCCAAACATACATGCGCCCAAATCTCATCAGTTATATGACAGGCTGAAGGAAGTCTATATCTATCTATCTATTCTCTTTGTCTTGCCCACTCCACTGCCTCCAGCTGGGGAGTTGTACCAGGTCTCAGGAGGTTGCGGCTGCCTCTTCCCTTCACGTGAAGCTCTGTTGGGGCCTTCACATCCTTAGTGTCTATCAGGTTTCGCCCTTGCCTCCATTCCCCATGCCTCCATGTCCCCATTGCCTTGTGGAGGTCCCACGAGCTGTGCTGCAAAGATTGGGTAGCAGCGTGCACATGAGATTTTGTGCAGGATGCAGCCAATTTTCCACAATCCCCTCACAGTCTCTGGGCGATGCTGCATGGTGGGAGAAAGTACCCTGGAACCTGATTGGCCAGGATGCCAAAGGCGTTCTCCACCACCCATTTTGCCCTGGACAGCCTGTGTTGGAAGATCCTCTCTTACGGGTTGAGGGGTCTGGCTGTGTAGGCTTCATGAGTAGGTTCTGGGGAAGAAGGCGTCCATCCTCCACGATTGGAAGTACGGTATATCTTGTGTGTTTGTTGGGCAGGGTTCTGGATCTGGGAAACCCATGATGAAGGTTGCGTTTCCAGTCCCTCCTTGAGTCACTGGTGTCTGTATTACCTGGCATCTGAAGCTGACCACGTGCCTTGAAGCATCGATGTACATGAACTTGTAGTCAGCATCGACCTTTGGCAAAGGAGGATGATGCTGAAGGAAGCCCTTGTGTTGAAATAAGTGGAGCCCAACTTAGGCTGGAGCTTTGCAGCCCATGTGCTTCCCATCTATGCTCCAACAGTGTTGGGAAGTTCCACCTCTGATACCACTGCTCTGCACTTTCTTCCAGCCTTTTTCATGGGGGGGCCTGGAGGACTCCTCCAGGTATTTCTTCGATGATGCCTGCACCACTTCTCTGACCACATATGCTGATGGTGTTTGTGGCACCCAGCCGTACTGCATGTCCTGTAGGTGTCCCTGAGGCCAGGTGGTGCAGGAGGTCAGTGCCACCTTGAGCCCAGGGTGCCAGGCTGGGCCGGAAGTTGGTGCTCTGGCTTGGTCAACCTGGCGTCTTCAGCCACTCCACAACTTCGTCAAACATGGCTGGAGGCATCCTCATGAACGTTCTGGAATGCACGAGGGTCTTTGTTCCTCAGCTCCACCATCAGGCTTGTTGTTACAGCCAGTGGTGCAGGATTCAAAATTTTTTACTTCCAGTTCTGTGGTGTAGCTTGGTGGGGCATGGCTGGGAAGGATACTCTAAATGTCCAGTCACAGGGGTATTTGCTGGTTTCCCTGAAACTACTCAAAATTTCCACTGTTGGTGCTCAGAACTAGACAGAGTCTGATGAATACCACCTCTGATTAGCCTAAAAGAAGAAGAAGGCTAAGGAGAGAAGGTAAGACAAAAACCCAATCTTCCAATCTGAAAGCCTGCTCAGAGGGAAAGAAGCGTTATGGATTTATTTAAAACAAAAACTAAAGCGTGGAACCTTTATAGAAATCATGAATTACCATTATGCCCACTAACACATTGATGGGTTCTTTTGAACATATACCCAATTAGACTGACCCAGACTCAAAAAAAGAACACAAAAAACCAGTGGGCGTCCTGGATGTGTACAGCACCACACAGTACACATACTAACATAATATGAGTATTCCTATTACCCCTATACTAGATTCTATTATTAATTTTTATTCTGTTATAATTATTACAAGTGTATAATCTCTTTAATATAGCCATACACTACAATATTGTCTTTATTGCTATTCTATTAACATTCACCATGGTTTTCTTACATAGCCTTGTTCTGCCTTTTATTTCTCCCCCTCTTCTCTTTTGAGATTTCATTCTAACTTTTTCTTTCTTTCTGTTGTCACTTTATATCAGCCAGTGGGATTTAGAGCTCTTGTACCTTCCAAGTTGTGTTTTCGTGTGCTTGGCCTTTATATTTTTGTTTTCTATGGTTAACAGTCCCATTTCTTCTGAAAGAAAAACAAACAAACCCACACGCTTCTGTCATTTTACTGCCTGCCCACTGGTCTGTTATTTGGTGCCTGCAGAGTTTCAAAAAAACATTGTTTATTCTCTTCCCTCTTCCCTTCTCCTCCACACCTGTGTCAAGGTGCTGTTTTATTGGCAACTCTATTGTCTGACACTTGAGTGAAAGTCTCAAAATTGAGAAGGGTAAGTGAAGAAGCATAGGTGGCTGTCAACCTGCTCTAAACAGAGAGGGGGGCGGAGGCGTAGGAAGGGGCGGAGAGGAAGGGGGAGGGAGAAAGAGAGAGGGGGATCCTGCAATGCTTTCAGTTAATACCAGTGGTGAAATTCAAATAATTTAACAAACTGGTTTCCCCACCCTAATGATTTTCCTTTCCAACAACAGTTCACCACTGCTCAGAAATTAACAAAGCCGGTCTTCCTGAATGGTGCGAATTGGGATGAATCCCATCCACTGAAATAGGCCCAGAGGAACTATCTAGAGCTAGATCACTTGGAGATATTTAGTTAAAAAATTAATAAAGTTGGCATTCTTATGCTCAATTTTGTATCTTCATTTCTTTTACAGAATTTTAATCCCAATGAAATTGGTTGAATTTCATTACACATTCTGGTGATCCCATTTCCATTAAAGGTCTACTGTTACTTACAGAATATTTGTTGATGATATGAAAATGTCTATGAGTTTTTGGAGTTTTGGAAACCAACAATCATCCATTAATAGTATACTAAACCATATCAAATAATTAAAATAAGATATTTATTAAATTATGGAATTAAGATTATTCGAAATAGGAGTTCCCTGTGATAAGATGGGTAAGCCAATAAAACTGTAATTGATCAAATAAATATATTCAGTTCTATGAATGTTTTTAGACTAGTCTGAATTCATAGTTCACATAGCAGATTTAATATATTAATATAAAAAATGAAGAAAAAATAATTATTATTCTAAGAATACTATCTCCATTTAATGAGTGAAAGGCCCATGTAAAAGAAGCTTTAGAAAGCTTGTATTTTGAGCTCAGATAGAAAAATATATATCCATATACAATATTCATCTACAATGCCAAGCTCCGTTCCACAGAATAGTTTGCCTGACCATAATTAGTAAACTTTTGCGGTAGACAAAAAACATCGCAAATGAGATTATGGTATTGAATGCGGAACCAAAATATCCTTTGATTTGAAAAAGATCAAAATAAGAATTGACAGAGAAAGCATATTCATGCTTTCCTGCAGCCTCTCTAATGTGACCAAAAGGTAATATCTTCAATAACATACTAATTATTTTTGTAAATGTGAAAGTTTTTTTTTCTTACCACATGAGTAAGGCAATCTCACGGAATAATATTATGGTGTCCAATTATTCTTTTTATGTCACAATCCCCTATATTGCTCCGTAGGTCAGTGAGAAGCCACAAAAGGTGAAAGTGTTCAAGTACTCATAGCCTGAGGTCTGCAGAAATTCCATAATATAAAAATGGATTCTACTGGGACGAGTAGCCAAGGCTACAGATTCCTCCAGGCTTTGCTGGTATTAGGTTGCCATGTGTGCTGTAAACATTCTAAGGATTGTCTTTTTTTCAAAAGAGCATTTTCTTAGAGAAATATAAACACAACCAACAGTTACAAATATACAACCCAGTTTTATACGAAACAGTTGCAACATCTGGAAAAACAAGCGGGATGAACGTTTACATATAATTATACTCACATTTAGAAATACAAGTTACAGGTAGACAGTAAAGCACTATTTCAAGACTGTAATATGAGAAAAAAGCTCAGATTTATACAGACAGAAAATTTAAATTGCGAATTGCCTATCTTTGTCTTAATGTATTTCTAGACATTATATATTATATATTCTCGCCTTAGGAAATCAAATCCTAAATGGTTTATTAAAAACCATTTATTTTAAAAAACTATTTAAACCAGGGCATTTTAACAGGTTTATTGTGAAAATCTCATAAAGCCAGCATGAAGAGACAAAAAACAACATCTTGTACTGACAGTGAGTAAAGGCTGAGAGTATGAAAAGGATAGCCCACAAAGTTAGCAATGCAGACCTTTGTAGAAAAGATTATCTTCGGTCAATAACCCATCTTAAATCCAAGGGAATCATCAGAAGGACACCTGGTTTCAAGAAGAATGCACATGGGAAAACGCGATTTCTAATAAAAAAAGACATCAATTGTTACTATCCTCAGGGTGGACTTTCGACATGTAAAGGTTCAGGGCAAGTATACTTTAACTTCCCTGTGTTGCCACTTGTTAGGCTAACACTATTTAGCCTGCAAAGATCTGTTTCTTTCAGGTGTTTTGGTGGACTCTTAATTTGTTTTAGAATGCTCTATTTGGACTAACATTCTAAATTTATTTGATATCTTTCATTATCCAGGGATGATAATGAAATAACAGCAATTTTTTATGAACAACCATATGAATAACACATTTATGCATTGGAATATTATTGAAGGTCTAATTGGAGACACTTTAATGCGATACCAGAAGATACTCTAATGCTCTGGGCAAACATTACCAAGTTATCTCATTTTGCAGATTATGACCCAAAGAACTAAGAAGACATGGTTGAAATTCTCGTTTGAAGGCTTGGCAGCCATTTTAGAAAGAAAAGTAAAAACTTTGCTTTCTTTCTCCTAGCTAATGAAATAAAATCAAAGGAATAAAATGAAATTATATTGCTTTTATGATTAATAAATCTTATACAATTGAAAAGAAGTACTTGTGGTGTTAAACCTTTAAGATAAGCCAGATAGCTTTCATCAAACTCGACACGTTGTTGAGAAAAGCCAAGTCAGAATTGGCATGCTTCTTTTAACAGAGAAAGGAAATTCTTAAAGAAAATTAGCCATGTGTCACCATTTTTTAAAAAAAAGAACCAGATTAAGAAACAAAGTTAATCCTTGACTTACAATTGTAATTGGAATCTGGAATCCATTATAAGTCATCACAGTTATAAATCGAGGCACCCACATAACTAGAACTAATTTATATACTAAGCAAACACAGTGGGTTGTTAAGCAATTCAATGTATTTCTGATGGCTGAAAAAGGCAGAAAACTGGACAAAAAAAATGTAAATCGATGGTCACTGTAAATGTGAGCAATTACCAAGTGCCCAAATTGTGGTCATGTGACTGCAGGGTATGCAGCTAAAGAACTCAGAACCAGATTGTAGCAATAGATTTAGATTTTGTAAGGATGAAAGACTAAGTCAACCTTGAGCCGGACAGGATATCACTACCTTAAATGGGGGGGTGGGAACTGTCATAATTTTTCAATAATTATTAAGTGAAGATCACCTGCATCTGAGGGATTTGAGCCAAAATTATCGGCTCCAAGCCTTTCAGAGAGCTTGCAAGAAGCACCTGCTAAGCCCCTGGTTCACCACTGCACCACGGAATGAAAGAGGATGTAAAATGAAGAAAACACTTGCCATCTGTGGTTTAACGCGATTTTCATCTGTTCTGTACTCACTGCCTCCGTTTGCTTCCTCTCTATCCGTTCCAGCATCCATCTGATTGACATTTCATCCGCATTCAGAAGGTTTTGAGCTGCTTCAAAACTTCTTGGAGCGGAAAATGTATCCAACGCGTCCATTCTGCATTCCGCTAGGCATACGTGGGGACATCCCGTTCTGATCCTTTCTGCATCCGCTATTATCCACTAAGCATCCGCTGCACGTATCCGCGGCAATCTCAAATCCATTCTAGCGGTAAACGGACACAGGAAGAAGCGGAACGGAATGCGCAGCGTATAGTACAATGGACGGAGAAAGGATGAAAGCGGTAGTGCAGATTGCCAAAGAAGCATTTAAAATGGAAGGAACGTTCGCAGAGGGAGGCCTATCTCGGATATTAAGGATGTCTAGAGGATGCTAAGGATGCCTAGAGCAGCAAAGGGACAGCATAGTGGAAACCTATTAGTTGCTATAAAAAAAGGGGAGCAACTTCCACCTGGATCTTCACTTTCAAGACAAGCAGGCCCACTTGTGCAGACCTCTGCAAACTTCATCTTGGCCTCTTGCTCTTCCACAGCAGTCCAGTCATTGTCACCATGCGATCCTTTAAGGTAGCCACCATTTTGGTAGGCCACCAAACTCCTTTTGGTAGCCACCATCGTTCTGCACAGTGCGAAGCCATCTACAGGCTCTGAGTGAACTCTACTACGGGAAGAAAAGGAGGGGCCAAGAAGCGTCTGTTTCCGAAGAATTGGATCGGGGACAAGAGCAGATACAGACTGTACAACAAAAGCTGATTGGTTGGGAGCTCAGGAAACGAAAGACACTCGTGCATTCCGAACTTCATGAGGATGCCTCCAGCCATGTTTGATGAAGTTGTGCAGTGGCTGACACCCAGGTTGACAAGCAGAGCACCAACTTCCGGACCCAGCCTGGACCCTGGGCTTCAGGTGGCACTCACTCTGCGCCCACCTGGCCTCAGGGGACCACCGACAGGAGCATTGCAGTACGGCTGGAGGGTGCCACACAACACCATCAGCATTGGGTCAGAGAAGCTGGTGCAGGGCCATCATCGAAGAATACTGGAAAAGAGCTCCTCCAGTGCCCCTCCACTGAAGAGGCTGGAAGAAAAGTTGCAGAGCAGTTGGTATCAGAGTGGAACTTCCCCCACCACCGTTGGAGCCATAGATGACAAGCACGTGGCCTGCAAAGTTGCCAAGAAATTGGGGTCCACTTATTTCAACTCAAGGCTTCTTCAGTATCATCCGTCTTCGCCATGGTCGATGCTGACTACAAGTTCATGTACATCATGCTTCAGGCAAAACAGTCATCTTCAGATGCCCAGGTATTTACATTGCCAGTCATCTCAAAGGAGGGGCTGGAACGCAACCTCATCATGCGGCTTCCCAGATCCAGACCCCCCTCCCACTGGACACACAAATTTGTGCCCTATTTCATCCTGCCGGGGATGATGCCTTCTCCGCTCAGACCTACCTCATGAAGCCCTACACTTCAGATGCCTCACCCGTGAAAGAGAGGATCTTCAACTACAGGGCTGTCAGGGCACAGGTGGGTGGTGAGAGAACGGCCTTTGGCATCCTGGGAAACAACAGGTTTCCAGGTACTTCTTCAACCCACTATGCAGCATCGCCGAGGAGACCCGTGAGAGAGGATCGTGGAAGCTTGCTGCATCCTGCACAATTCAGAAACAGGCTTTTGTGGACCTTCCAACCAAGGGCAAATGGGGGACATGGAGCTGGGGAATGGAGCAAAGCGGCAAACGTAGTGAGACACTGAGGAATGTTGCAAGGCCCCAACAGAGCCTTCACGTGAAGGGGAAGAAGCAGCGCAACCTCCTGAAACACTGGCTGCAACTTCCCAGCTGGAGCAGTGGTAGTGCAAGACAGGATGATAGATGATAATGGAATGCTTCTTCAGCCTGTCTCAGCACACAATGAGATTTTGCGCCAATGTATGTTGGCTGGGCATTACCAATATTAAAATAAATTTAATGAGCAGGCCATTTAAATAAAGAGGTTGGTTTATGTTCAAATGTGTGGACAATGACTACATTGTATTGATAATGAAGGCCATAAGGTGTGGCACCTTGGAGGGTGGACCATTACAGTCCCACTATGCTTGCACTGGAGGTTTATCTATCCCGAACAGTATCTTAACCCATCCCAAAACTATCTTAACCCATCCCAAAGTATCCCTGCCCAATCCCACTGCTATCCTTACCATGCCAAAGGTATCCTGCCCATCCCACTGCTATTCTTAACCATCCCACAAGCATGGCAAAGGCTTAAACATCTTTCTAAAAGTTTTCCCACCAAGACTTTATTAAAAAAAATAAACGAAACAAGTGTGTGAAGCAAAAGATAAACTTCTTAATAACAAAGCTGTTAAAAGAAAAATGTCCCAAGTTCAAGTGTCCAAATAAAGCTCAACAGGTAGCCACCAGTCTCGGGCACTTCTTATCGGTCAACTCGGAGGTGTGCCCAGTTTCAGGGGTGAAGGGTCCAGGTGCTGTGAGTTTAGCTGTGCTGCGAGTGCTGGTCTGAAGCGTCATTGGGGTGGCCTGGCCCCTGAGAGGACAACAGGTGACGGTGTGTTGAGGAAGCCCCAGACAGCTGGCTCAGCCCCGTGATGTGGAGAGCTTCCGTCCTCCATGCCATGGATGTCAGCCCCAACACCGACGGACAGATGTACTGAGGCCGGCTTGGCTTGTGGAGGTGGAGGAAGGAGCAGTATAGTGGAGCTGTCTGGTCTTGCAGCTGGGGTAAGGACTGGCATCGGGTAGGCATCTGTTGGCCATGGTCGCAGCGGTGCATAGGGTGGCATCATTGTCGTGGGTGGCATCAGTGGCATCAGTGGAACCAGGTTGCAAACTGGTGTCATCCGATGACTCTGTTTGCCTGGACTGGGAAAAGGGCTGCTGCCTGTGCTGCTGGACCTTCTGGCAGCCGTAGCCCTTGGTAGTGAGGGCCTGTGGGAAGCCTTGAATTGGAGGAATTCACCTGGGGTGGAGGAAGCAGAGTTCTGGGCTGGGTGGGGCAGGTTCCTTTCTGGGTCTGGAGGGTTGAAGCAGCTCGGTGATCGTCCTTCACCAACCTGGTATTGGGGTTCCGTCATGTCTGTGAGGGTCTGGTTGACATGTAGTGCAGGAAAAGGGTTGCAGTTGGAGGATGAGGAGTCGGTGTGGACCAGCCTGAGAGAGGAGATCTATGTGCTGGTGCGGATTGGTTTGTCCCTTGATCTCCAGCAGGACAAGTGTGGCTCTGCCCCTCCTGGCACCCAGTCGTGGCGCTCTCTGCCTTTCTGTGGAGGTGGAACTGGGGTGGATGCGGGTTAGGGCTGGTGGTGGACCAGGACCAGCAGACCAGCAGGACCGAGGAAGGCAGGCTTCAGCAGAGTAAAGCACCAGCAGAAGCAACCACTGCCAGGAGTAGCCTCAGCAGAGTAAGCACAAGCAGAAGCACCACCTTCCATAAAGCATCAGCATCAGTGCTCCATCCAGAAGCAGAGGAGGCCAGGGGGCGGGAGGGTGGCCCTTGTCCCTCTTGCCAGGCTGGCAGAGATGGCTGAGCTTTCTCTTCTTTCCCCATGGTTTGTGGTTTGCTGGCTGGAGGGAGGTGGCAGGGTGTAGGCTGGCAGGCAAGGCAGGCCACCAAGGCTGGCAGAAAGGCTGGCAGGAAGGCTGCAGGCAGGCAGCACCCAAGGCTGGCAGGCAAGCAGCCACCAAGGCTGGCAGACGCAACGCTTGCAGGGGAGGCTGGCAGGCAGGCAGACAGCAAGAGCTGGGCAGGGAGGCTGGCAGCGATGGCAAGCAGCAAGGCAGGCACAAGGCTGGCAGGCAGGCATGCAGGCAGGGCAGGCTGCAAGCCCTCGGATGTGTCTGGATGTCAGGTCTTTCCTCTGAATGGTGACCTGCTGTCGAGCTGCTTCCCTTTATATCCGCGGGTGGCTGACCAAATACCATCCCCCCCGCGATGCGCCAGTGAACACTAGGTTATCCACTAGGGCTTCCGCTCTGCATCCGCTTCATCCGCTGTGCATCTTGCTGTGCTCCGGCTTCATCGCTCGGGCGTCCGCTCTGCATCCGCTCTTTCCGTTCCGCGTCCACTTTGCTGAGGTCCCCCGGAAGCCTAGCGGATGTGCCATCCACTTCCATCCATTTCCATCCGCTAGGCTTCTGTTCCGCATCCGTTTTCCATCCGCTCTCCGTCCTCCTCCCGTCCGTTCCTTTCCGTGTTATCCGCTCTGTTTATGCAAATTTTTGCTCCTTTTGAGAGCGGATAACAGCAGATGGAACATTTTTCTCATCCTCTGTGTCCTTTTTACAAACGTTTTGCATTCGTTGGGCAGTGTGACAGGGCCTTTACATTATGACATTACTTGGAAGAAGTGAGATTGAAATATTTTGATCTGATTTTTTCTGTTCTTGAAGATTTTAAGCACAGAAATCAGAACAGGATACTGGGAATAAAATGCTTATTACAATTTTCTCCCTTGTGTGGTCTAAAATTCCTGTTTTTGGGTGGGGGGTGATTGGAAATGTGGGGATGGAATGATTTGCTTCTCAAAGAACTCCTGGTCTCATTTTTTTATTTAATCCACTCAAAAAGGAAAAAAGTAAAAAGAAAGAAAAACTTAAAAAGAAACCCAGAGCAATTTCAGATCATTTGGGTGAATTATTAAACACTTGTTTCCATTCCCACCATTCATATTATCCAATTAGGAACACTGTTGTGTTTCAATGAATTTGCATATTTGTGTTATTATATTGCAAAAAGGAATATGTTATTCGAAATTATAATTTTATCTTTTGGCTTGTTCCAGTACTGTATATAATTGTGCATTGTTCTAGGGTTTTGTTTTGTTTTTTGTTTAAAAAAATACAATTGCATGATTGATTTGTTCTTATTGACTAAAATATTTATGTACCTGTAGAGAAAAAGAAATATACTGTTTGTGGCAGATCCATTCTTTGATCCAAGCTTAGAAGACAGAACACCCTAGAATTTGAATTTGTTACAATTTGCAGTTTTCTAATGAGCAAAAAATTTTCTATTTATTAGCTGTTAGAAGAAATTGATATCCAAAGTAGTTTAAGTAAGATGAAAGTGGTAGGAACATCTATCTTCTAACATTCTAGAAGATGGAATTATAATTTGCTGTAGGAGTATAATTTAACTGATATGAATGCAAAGTTATGCATTTAGAAACAGAAATTAAATGCATGGTTATAAGTTAGGGGACACTTGCTTTGACAATAGCACTTGTAAAAAATATCTTGGAATAGTAGCTCATTGCAAACTGAAGGTGAGTCAGCAGTCTAGTATGGCTATAAAAATACAAATATAATTATAGGTTTTCTTGACAGAAATATAAATTCCAAATCATAGAGCTAATAGACTGACATTAATTTCTATTGGCTAAAACCCTATGATGAGCTCAGTTCTGAATACCACAGTTTATGAAGAATTTAGAGAGAGTGAACCATTCAGAAGCCTTTGAGCAAAGCACGAGAAATTAAGTCCCAGGAAGAAAGATGGAAGATGCTGGGCATGTTTAGTCTTCAGATGAGAAGATTTGGAGAGATATTAGAGCGTTCTTTAAAAACCTGAAAGAATGTCACAAGCATAAGGTCAGATTCTACTCTCTTTCATTATAGTATGCAGTATATAGGATAATGGTTTAAAGTTACTGGATGTTTTCTTTGGGGGAGGGGGGAATCTTAACCAAAGATAATTTTTCAGTGGAACCAGTTATCCTAGAGAAAGTGGGTTCCTCTTCAGTGGGAATTGGATTCACACACACATTAAACCTGATCAGGTAAACACCTTTATTTATCTAATTTGATAAATGCTAATCTTCATTGTTATTGTTTTATACTTTAACAGATTATAGAAACTCCAGTGTGTTGGTTTAGTTTATAATTCAGTGTAATATGGATTTATTTAAACTTTGCAATACATTGGGTTGCTTGTCGTATAGGAGGAATAATGTTTCCATGAGGCTGCATGTTTTTTGTAATGCAGAGTTCTCCAGAGTCCTTCATTTAAATATAATTTCTTTGCAATAGATTTTCAAACTTAAATATGCGTTCAGAGAAATACAATACATACTTAGGAATTCTCATTTTTTACCCTATTGAAATGCAGATAGGAAATATGGTCTATTCAGTACTAGCAGGATAAAGGGAAATCTCTTGATAGGTACATGGAAACAAATATCTCCATCTTTCTCTGTCTCTTTCATCTATATCGCTCCATCCACATCTATACCAAGTAAATAATATCTTCAGTATTTAGACATTTTCTCATTCAATTACAGAATATGCCCAGGTTAAGAATGTTCAAATTATGGGCAATTCATACGTTACTGTCTCTTGCTAAAAATGGTGGACTGCATTATCCTTCCTCAACAGCAATAGCAATTAAACTTACTGTATATAGTGCCCCATAGGATTGTACAGCACTATATTGGCAGTTTACGTTGTCAGCCCTCAACAATTTGAGTCCTCATTTTACTGACCTTGGAAGGATGGAAGGCTGATTCAACTTGGAGTCGTGTCAGGATTGAACTCTGAGCTGTGAGAAGAGTTTGTCTGCAATATTGCATTCTTACCACTCTGCCACCAGGGGCAATAAACTGCTGAAGCCACTCAGTTTTAATACAGCACTTTTTAGTGGTTCATGAAAACAGTACACAACTTCAGCAGTTCATCAATCCCAGCATGGATTTTTAGTAATAGGCATCCTCATTTGTAAGTAGTATATAAGTTCTGACTTTATATACACATTCAAATTAAAGACAGACTGAGGAACAGAATTCATTCTTAACTAAGAAACTGTCTGTCGTTCCATATATGCTGTTTTTATATAATACAGAAACCTGAAGCAAGCTCCATAAAATGTACAACTGCTGGAGCAAAGATCAGATTCAAGACATCCCTAGTATTATTGTATTAGTTTGAATTAAAATTGAAATGTTAAAAAATGGCTAGAATCTTGTACAAAGGGTACAAGTTAGAATGCTAAGGTAGAATGAAAATTGGTCCTTGGCTAAAGGTTACCTAAAGAAATTAGAATCCAGATTCTCTAATGAATTTTCCCCAAAGTCAAACTGGCATAGTAATTAGATAATTGAACTAAGAAAGCCATTGCTAAAAATTCTGGAAGCTGAAGTCCACAAATCTGGACATAGCACTGTCCAAATTTGTGGTCTTCAGCTTCCAGAATTCTTAGCAATGGCCACATTGCTTTCTTGTAATTTTAGTTCAACACTCCAATTACTATGGCTCTTTGGCTTTGAACCTCCTCTTCCTTCTTATCTTTAAGTAGTGTGGCACAGTAACAACTTATGCAAACTGAAATATTTTTCTCCCCAGGCAAGTTGTATCTTACTAAGTCTTTTTCTTTCTCTGTTGAATAAAACAAGGATTTTTCATGCCCATCCCCAAAGGAAAGGTGGTTAGTGAATGCTGATCATTCCTCTTTAGTTTAAATTAATTAAATGACATAGTTATTTATTGTACGAAATAAATGGGAATCATTTTACATTGTACATTGTTTAGAGCTATTAGGAAATGCAATCTTTTCAAAGGAATATTGGAGAACAATGTGCTTGATATTGCTGGAACATGCTTTTTGAAACTCTCAGGAATCTCTTTAACTCCTTGATAACAGTACAGTAATATAATTCCTTTTGTCTTAATAAGCAGCATGACAAACTCATAATATGTATTAATGTAGAACATTATAAACATTACTTGCATGTGATTAGTACCTCATCCAGCCACATGTCAGAGATCAAATTTCACATATTACATTACAAAAAGCTGACAGCCCTGAACCATAGCCAAGGATAACATTTATAAATGGCAGTGCTGACTATGACTGTTAATATATGCAACATGGACGAATAGATGACAAATTATGACTTTTAGATCATTAGCTGGGCTGAGCCAAATCTATTGACTCATTGAATCATTTGGGTAAGATGGGCACTCTACAAATAAATAAATACAATTACCGGCAGTAACAATAAATACTCTTTTCTATGATAATATGTTATGTTTAATGTATTTAAAGAAATTATCCTTATTTGTTTTCAGGGACATTCTCCATATCAGAAAAAGAGCAAAGAATGAGACCAAAGTAATAATAAAAGCCATGACTTAAATCCATATAGGCCAAGCTCTTTCTGCCTATAGTAATGACTAATGGTACATGCCATTTGGCAACAGAGGAAATACTTTTCAGCAAATGGTACCATAAATAGCTACTTTAAAATATGTCCCTAAAATATATGATCTAAATATATACAGTAAGCCAAAAGATGGTCTGTCCACTGATTCCAATTGTAGAACTCCTTCTCAGGTTATTTATAAAATTTCATCCCAGAATATTATTTCAGGTGACTGANTATTATTTCAGGTGACTGAATTTTTGCAATTTTGGTTATTGTTCTATTTGAATGCTTTAATAATTTTGTTATTGGTTTGCTTTATTATATGTGTTGGAGCCAGATAAGGAATTAATTTTAATTTAAATCATGGCTTAAACATATTTTAAATCTGTATGCTACTAAAATTCTTGTTTTATGCTACTAAAACTCTTGTTCTTATTACCTTTAACAGTTAAAGATCCTAAAAACAATGCATCATAAAGCAATATTTTTGGGATCAAGGTATGGGTTAACTTACAGATTTTGTCCCAAATCCAGGATCCATGACTCACAAGGGAATAAAACTTGGCAAAGTTGTAGCTGCTTCACTGCTGGGTTGAATGATCACATGACAGTTTCAAAGCCAATCTTGCTCCCTCCCTAACCCAATCTAGCAGCAGCCATTTATTTGACTGCTTGAAAAGAGGAAGGAAGGAAGGAAGGGAGGGAGGGAGGAAGATTTCTGACATTTCCTGCCAGCTTCCAACAAGGAAACTCAATGGAGAAGCCAATAGGAAATCAGAAGTCACTCCTGTTCCCACTGCTTTGTACTCAGAGCTATCAGGAACTCAAGTGTCCTAATGCTTCTTTCCGATTCAGTTTTAATTATTTCTATATCTTATCCAGTTAAATTCAAATAATATCACTCATTCAAGCAGTAGAGATATATTAGAATAATATGCCCATCTGGATGAAAACACACTTTGGAAACACACTTTGCAAAATTCAGATTTTCCAATTATGCATACCTCTGGTATTTGGACTTTTAATGGAACTGGCTCAGATGTTGCCACTCAGATGTTGCTAGAAAATATAGATTGCCCACTTAGTACCAGATAGTAATTCATTTTTTATTACTGATGTAAACTTCTTTAAGCTTCATCTCATCTGAGACTGATTCACAATTCAGTTGGAGAACAAGTTTATTTGTGATGACTTTGTCAAAACCTGTTGCCCTGCTATGGTGCACCTATACAGGGGCAACATTATGTTTAATAATAAATTATAAGCATCCATTTGTTTTCCTTCATAATAACCCAGTCCAGTTAGCTGTGTGCAAGAATGACTCCCATCCTAAGAATACCTGCTGTGCAAGGTAAATGGGGATACAAATTTACCAATTATCAATATTTCTGTGGTTTCCTCTCAATTTATAATGAGTGCTTGAGAATTTATGCCTTTTCTTTATCTCAGTTAGTCTGACTCTCTTCTTTGCATAGTTAGAGTCACTAATTCCTGTATCTTGTTTTATTTATACCAGACAACTGAATGGACAGCCTTTTGCATATCTTTTTGAAAGGGCAGAGATGTTTTTGAGGCTCATTGTCATTGGCTGCCAGGTAATTTTGGTCTATTCCCAAGTCTGACTAACCTAGCCTTGGACAGAACACATTACTCTGCATTGCAGCAGTCCTCCATACTTCCCCTCTGTGAAGTTTGCTATTAACATATTTATATTTTATGTATATTATAATATAAATGCATTCAATTAATATTTAAATATTAATTTTCATACCTTTGAGGAATGTGGTATGGCCAACAATTCAAGGTATGAATCCCAGCCTTTATTTCTTTTATTTAAATAAAGTAAGCTGAGACTTGACTCCAGTCTTCTAAAACAAACAAACCATAATTTATAATACCTTAGAAATAATATTTGCCCCAACTTTTTAAAAGGAGATTGTTGACTACCTAGAATGGAAAATAAAATTGGGAATTCCTCTCCAATGTCTGAGTAAGATTCCAGCTGGAACAACCTCTGTCTGTACTTAAAATTCAGAGGGTTTGTTTAACAAACATGTGAAAGAGAAAGGCAGCATTGCCCATCAAATCAATGAAGTTCTGCCATGGTTTCCCCTATGATGGACCTTGATTAAAACAATACACAAGCAGGAAAACATTAGTGAATTGAAATGGAGGACAGAAAAGATCATATCCCCTTGCCCTTAAAATTTTATGAAAGAAAAATATCTGCACAAGAGATCTTTCATTTAGAAGTATCTAGAGGAACATAGGTTTTTAATTTTTTTAAAGTTAAAATTTTAAATAAGCATTTCAGAGACCAGTTCAAAGTCATCTTTCAAAAAACAAAACAAAACAGGGCAGTTCCCTTGATAAGAAATATAAAAAGAATCAAATATTCACCAGTAGTAATTCAATTATGAACTTGGACTTTTATGAAGAGTTTGTATCCTTCTAGAGTCAGAAAACATGGCATATCCTATGAATGAGAACCAACATCTGCATGCATTTGATCATCAGAGTAAACCTACAAATTCTTGTATACCCATGAAAATCAGGGGTTTTTTTCTCCACTATTTCCCCATTTATTTATTCATTTGAATCCCACTCTTTGAGTTCAAATGAGGAAATCTGTGTCCTTCAGATGTTTTCTGAACTACAATTCCTAGAATTTTCACCAATGGTAAGCTGATGAATTGGGAGTATTGCTGGAAAATTACACGTTCCTAACTTAGACCTAATTTAACAAAGGAGCTTAATTTAAAGAATAATCCTTATTGCTAGAAATGCCTAGAATATTAAGGAAAAAGACTCATTGGGTATTGAATGAGTCAGCTTGAGTGTATTTTGTTTTACATTGTTCTGCTTATGCTGTTCTGCTTATGCTGTTCTGGACATACACATATTTATATACATATGTTTTTGCATATATAGATACCATACATATGTGTGGGTATGTGGGTATGTGCATGTGTGTACATAGATGTACAGTATATGTATGTATACAGTATATATGTGTGTGTTTGTTTGTGTGTGTGTGTGTGTGTGTATGTGTATATGTACACAAAAACATTTCCATACATATATTTTTGTATACATAGTTATGTGTGTGTGCCCACATACACATGTTTTCAAGTCAATGTTGATTCCTGGCAACTGCCAGGACAAATCCCTACAATTTTCTTGGCAAGGTTTTCCAGAAGTGATTTGCCCTTGCTTCCTTCCTAGAGCTGAGAGAAAATTACTGGCCCAAAGTCACATAGCTGGCTTTCTGTCTGAGGCAAGACTTGAACTCACAGTCTCATTGGGAGACTGTGAGTTCAAGTCTCCATAACCAAGTCTCTATAATCAATACACAAAAGTGCCCACCCCTCCCCTGCTCTCCAATAAAATAATATTTAATAATATCCTGACTACTTCCTTCATGAAACTCACTTAGTGGAAAAATAGCAAGGGTCTTAGATACAACAGGACTGATCATGGCTTTATATAACAAATAAAATGACCCACTGTTAATGTCAACTAAAAAGATACTCCTTGGGTCTTTTTAGCTGCCAGAAAAAGGGAGTGGGGGAAAACAAGGCATTCCTTAAATGCCTAGATAATCACCCTGGCAGCCCAAAATTGTCCCAGCGTAAGGCCATGATGGATGACTCTTGGAGTTGGATGTGTCCTATTGGAAAAGTCACATCCAGGGGGTGGGGGGAAGACCAGGGTCAAGAGGGAAATGTATGATGTAATTTAGTATCAGCTGCACCCAGCTAAATGCCAACATGGCCGCTTCTTATAAATCAATTTTCTTTTCTTGGAGATGTGGCTAGAGACTTTTGTTTTGAATGGGGGTGGATTTATTGGAGCCCTGGCAGTTAGGTTTTTTTTTTTTAATTGCCAAACTATACTACTGGTACTGAATCTATGAAATAAATGTTACAAAATGGTCATAACAGTTGATGCCTTCTTCTCCCAAAAAAAAGAAACCCAGCCCAGGTTGCTTTGCCCTTATTCTCACCATTTGGGGAACTCACCATTTTTCTCAGCCTGGGTATATAAGCGCATGTTTCCAAATTAGAGGAAAAATTGATAGAGTATATAAATGTAAACACCACATACACGGTGGTTACGAATAAATAAGTCGCCATACAGGGATCTTTCTTTTGACATATACCAGACGTTCAATTTATACAAAACAAAAGATATGTTTGAAATAACAATAATACAAAGGATGAAAGAGATAAAATATACTTTGCATTTGGTTTCCTGCCCAGGAATAACATTGCATTTAAAATGAGCTGAAGTCCCTGCTAAAGGATTAATGCTGAACCTTGTAAGCAAATGCAGTGGATTCAGTTAACGTAAATAAGGCTCAGGTGACACGTTTCAAATGAATATCAGTTGATGAATCCTTTCGTGATGATGACCTGTTCGGAAGGGCTCCAGTTGCAAATGAATGGGTGCTTCTCCAGCAGAGGTAGACAGTATCTGCAGCCTCAGGAAAGGGGAGCGACATGAAAGGAGATCTAGATTTGCCTGGCCATGACAGCTGCATATTAATCGAAAGACTTTCTCAAAAATCAAAAAGACATTTTTTTCCCAGCAAAATATACCCCTAGAGCCTCCATCATAAAGCAGGGGAATAAACTTAAAACAGGATTGATTTCATCTTAAAGGGGATATTTCTTTGAAATGTTACCAGCTGCAGTTGTCTTATTTGGTTTTCAATATTTTAACAAAATTGTGCCATATTGTGTCAAATAAGGAGGTAGTATAACAGCTTTAAACAAATTTTCATAATTACAGGATCAATCAAAAAAGTACTAAATAGGTTTATGTGTTTGATAAGTAATGTTGCTGAATAATGAACAAATTCAAATAGCAAGTTTTGCTCTCTCTCCCCCCCCCCTCCTACTTTTGAAAGCATGTCACCCCAAGTAAAAAGACTTTAAAATAAAAAACATAGACTGACCTTAAGGGGAAATGAGGCACAAACAAATTTTATCTACAGGAGAACTCAGTGCAAACTTTTAGTAAAAGATCATAACAAAACTCTTTTTATTAATACAAATGAAGTGAATTATCAAACATGAGATGTACCTCCAAAAAAAATCTAAACATTTTTCCGTATTACTATTTACCAAAGAACCCATGATCAGTTGGGTCATTTTTCTTCCTACATATAATATAGACTTCCACTTTTGACCCTTCTACTCATGACCCTCAGGAGAGCTGCAATGAAACCTTCTTCTCTTTTGCTGCCCTATGGAACTGCCTGCCACTTTACTGGAGGAGGAGAAGAAACAAAGGGACTCCCAAACTGCAAGGAAAATTGCACCCCCATTCCCTATTCCAATATGTCCTCAAAGGCCCCCTCTCTCCAGGAAAAAGAAAGAAGGCTTACCTGTGGACTTCTCATGCCTCTCAGTCAGCCCTATCTCACCAGTAAGAATTAAAGTCACTGCCTCGTCCTTCCATCACAAGCCACCACTGTTAAGAGATTTCAATTTTCAACCTTGGTTCCAAAACATCCAATAGCCACCCAACCATTGGGCCTTAGTACTAACCGATTGGGTGCAGTGGTCAGAGGGAGGGGGAAAGAATGAGGGAGGAAAGAGATAGGTGGAGATATGCCCCCTCCTATATTCCCTTGCACCATGCAAACTATGAGTTTCTGGGAAGTGCAATTGGAAAGCGTGGTGATACTAAAACAGCCACAGTTTTGTGGTCCACCAGCAACCAGTGGAGCAGGTGGCAGAATTGGACAGTGAGGAGGTTAGGGAGGAACATGGGCCAGTCCTGGAGTCTGGGGAAGGCTGATGAGTGCTCTGCATCGGAGTCAGATATGGGGCCAGGGCCATCTGACAGTTATCAGCTACCTTTGGAGTTGGAGATCAGTGGCAGAAGAACAGCTGGAACCTGTTTCTGATGTGTGATTGCACAGAGCTGCCAGGAAAAGGGAACAGTTAAGGAACAAGGGTCAACTTGGGAGTAAAGGCACAGGTGGACGGTGAATGGGCCCTCTCATAGAGAATAAAGAGGAGTGAAAGGGTGTTTGCAGGAGACAATTAGTTTGTTTAATTGGTATGAAGATTTGTTCATGACTCTCAGAGACTCCTTGACAAGTATTTTCTTGCACAGCGTTGTGCTTGGAAGTTATTGGCCTGGCAGCTCTCCAAGCCTGATAAGGTCTGTGGTTGTAATTTACCCTTGAAAGACTGTTTGCTGGGACTTTGCTGGGTGTGAATGATAGGAATTCACATTAGCCTAAATAAAAGGTTTTTTGTCGGGACAAGGAGACTGCTTTGTGATTTTGTGAAGTCGAGGTCAAAACACACAGCTTCCCCAAATTTTATTCCCATAGGAGTCATGGAGCCTGGAATACTATAAACTAGCCCATTTGAGTTGCTTTGGTTCAATAATTGCTCCTCTATATGTTCCAATTTCGTCAAGCTGAAGATACAAACAAACAGATGCTAGTGTTTTTGTAGTATATAGATTTTACCTTTGCAGTGCATATCATCACCAAGTTTATATGGTTGTTGATACAATAGTATCTTAAGGCTAGGTCACACTGGCCA
>BHFT01010610.1:0-24253 GCA_004320025.1 Laticauda laticaudata
TGCCGCGGTGTTGCTCTAAATGCCGCGGCAGCAAGGGACAAGGGAAAGCAACGGTGGTGGAAGGTCTCCTGATACAAAGTGCCCCACCAACACCAAGGTCAACATCCAAGCTGTCACTGCCTGCCCATCCAAGGATGCAGGGGGGGCAGGAATTAAGTCACCCCCGAAAACACAGCCTAGCCATTTTTTCAGGGGTCAAAAAAGAATAAGGCCTGGCCTTATTTTGTGAGAAACACAGTGTATGGTAAAAACTTTTTGCCATCTAGCAAACATTGTTGTTGCTAATCCTGACTATGGATACAGTTTATTTTTAACCTTATATTCTACTAGAAATCATTTTTGTTGGAGGGTTTTTGTTTGTTTGTTTTTTGTTTTTTTGGCTGAAAAAAAAGGCTAATGTCTAAGAAGAAGAATGGATAGATTTTCTGCCTCCTTCCCAATCATGGGTGCCAGTTAGCAGGGGAACTTCAATGTAATATTATTAGAACTTTTTTTTTACAGTCTTGAGTTATAATTAAAATTTGTTATGTATGGGCATAACTAAAATTCAATCATTTCACACTCTTCAGTCCAAGCCTCAGGATATTTTGGGGGTAAATAGATTGCTTGGAAACAGCTAGTGACTACAGCTAAAATTACATTTTACCAACTGAGCGGAATGGCTTTTTAATTACAGCACTGATGTCCACATGCTGTCACCACCATCTAATACTGAGATGGTATTGATTTGATTTTTAACTTTGATGCACCAAGCAGGAGAAAAATGCAGAGTAGGACTCCCTCCCCCACCCTCATTCTGCAATCCCATTTCCAAAGTAAATAAAGAATGCTAATATTAAAACTCGTGGAGGAACTTTCTGTTTGTATGCTGTACTTTTTTTTGGGGGGGGGGGAAGGTACCGGGATAAATTGATGCAATACTTAGTAAGAGGCTCCAAAATATATTCTAAAGAAAGCAATAAGTGAAAATGATAGCTCCTTGAATAAACCGTAACAATCATTGGAGCCTTAATGTTGAGTCAGCCACAATGATAAACATTCATTCAACATCCTCCAGCAGACATTGGCATCTCAAATCACTTGGATATAGTAACATCATGTCAGGCCGACCAGGTAGAGCTGACCTAGAGATCAGTTCCACAGGGGAGCTAAAACTATTTTATTGAGAATGGCTATAATAATAGAATCCTACAAGTCTGGTTGTGTTGTACCTGCACACACCCCTTCTTATATGTCAATGAATTAAGGAGGTCTCTGACTGAGCCTCTTCCAGATATGTTTTCTGTTGGGTGTGGACTTAAGATATGTTTCCCCTTTGATAAGGGAGCTTGCATATCTCCATCAAGACAATCTTCCTAAGTCTCTACACATTACTAAGTTGATTGCTAGTCTTCTGGGGGAAGCATCTCTGAGGGCTCATTAGAATTCTGTCTTAGGTGTGAAAATCATCTATATCTGAGCAAAAATTATCCTCCTACTAAAGTTGTAGTACAATACTGTTCATCTAAAATGATGCAAATTCGGGAGGATGCAATAAGCAGGAGAAGATTAACTATAGTTATGGCTGATCTGAAAAATAAAGAAAAACCTTAAAAAATAATAGCATTTAGACTTATGTTCAGCTTCAAGGGCTTTATCGCCCTCTCTAAGCATTTTCCTGATTTTACCAAACTCAGAAGGATGGAAGGCTGAATCAACCTTGAGGCGGTGGGAATCTTAACTGCCAGACCGTGGCAGTTGGCAATCAGCAAAATTAGTGACATTCTAACCATTGTGCTACAATGGCTAAACAAGGTTAAACCAGGCTGAAACTTGAATTTAAAGCAACAAGAAATCCAAGAAATGTCAACTAGACTGGGTTGTTGTAAAAAGAAATCTTGGAAGAAAGCAAAATATAGGTGTGTTGAGGTAATCACAAAGAGAACACCTTAAGGAATATTTTCTTCGATATTCAATAACAGATTTTTTAATAAACTTCATTTTACCTGATCAGTTAAAAAGAACCAAAAATATGGGATAAGTATATGTTTTGTTTCTTGTGCTATTCTCTCCCAGTAGAAAGGGAGATACTAATTTCAGTCTAATGCTATGAATGAGTTGCATTGTAATTTTTTTTAAAAATCATCCCGTCCTACATTACCTCTCATCTGAAAAACATGCATTTTTCTCAAATAAAGAACAATTATCATAATAATTATAAAGCATAATCCTGATGTTCTGTAAATCTGCTTTTTTCGTTCAGAATGACTGAATGTGATTCTATATAGGAGCCCCTACAGGTCAATGGTTAGAATTGTGAGTTTCCTTAAAAGCAATTATTGCTATATTGGCTATGATGAAAAGGTATCTAAAATCCATAGATGAAATGCTTCGTTGTAAGGGAGAGCAGTTTTTCCTTAAATAATTTAAGTGAGATGGTTGTTTTAGAAAATATAGTATAAGAATTAATTCCCCAGAGTCTGTGAAAAACAATGTGATAGCAAATCAACGAGTGAAAAAGAGGGACAGATGGAAACTAGCCCTTCTGAACAAAAGACATGCCATTATATATGGCAGAAAAGAGATGCGAAAAAATTCAAATAATGTTTCCACATTCAGAATTTGCCTTTGAAATATAGCAGACACCAGAATTATTTCATTTTGGCTTCTCAACTTCCCTCAATAAAGATTTATCAGGGGTTTTTGATACATTGGTGATTTGTTTCCATGTCCTGATTATTGAGCGAAATTTATCACATAATAATGTAGGTAAGTAATATTAACATTTTGTTATGTTTAACCTTCCCCACTGGGGGATGCAGTCATTTGAAATTCAGAATTGTCTGAATGCTCACATTTATTCGGCCATCAAAAGTTTTACAAAATAGCCTCAACTTTTGACCTATTTAGAAGATGCCAAGAACAAAATACGAGGAATGTGACAAATATTGAAGCTGTGCCTGTTCCAGTTTATATTCCTAAGATCTATCTGCAGTGCCAGGTGTATGAATTTTCATTAGAGGGCAACAACAATTTTTGGAAGGCAGTAACAAATGACATTTGCTGGATAAACAGATGGGAGGGAGGGAAGTTTTTTGTATATATACCTTCAAGTCAATCTTGACTCCTAGATGATCTTGGTCCTGTCATTCTGTCTTAGCTCTGGAACCTGGCAAGGTTTTTTGGAAGGGTTTTACCACTATTTGACGAGGACTGAGAGAGAGTGACCGCTCCAAGATCACCCAGCAGTCTAGGTGCCAAGGCAGAACTAAAACTCATGGTCTCCCAGTTTCTAATCTGGTACCTTAATCACTACTCCAAACTGACTCTGAGCAGGTTTTCCTTTTCCACTTTTGAAAGTCTTTTCTTGTATTTGTTGGCTTGTGCACTATTGCCCTGTTTGCTTTCTATTCTATATTTTTCTTCTAGGCCAAAACTTCTGTAGTTTTCTTCATGCATAGTAGAGAGAATGCCCCTTCAACTCATTTTCCATGGTACAGTATGCTATCTACTGTTAGGCTGAGATTTTTTTTTTAAAAAAAAAGATGGCTTATCTTTTTTTGTTTGTTTGTTACATTTATATGCCACCCAACTCGCAGTTCGAGGCAACTCTGAGCAGATGTATGCATGATATGTTACATTCAGGATGTAATAATATTTATCAGGGAGATGAAAACAATCTGAAGCTCCAAATCTTTAAAAAAAGCACTTCTCAGGTAGATAGAAAAAAAGCTAACTAAAGAACAGAAAATAGTAATTAACAAGAAATTCAGCTGGGTTTTGATCTAGGTGCTCTTTAACATCTTCAGCAAAGCTCTTAGCCCTTGTGGTAATGATGATGGGAAAGGAAATATCTTAGAAACTCTTAGAGAAGAGGGCAACTGTTGTCTCAAGGGAAGAGTTGTTTCTTTGTTTGTGAAGCAGCTAAATGAACAGCAGGGTATAGCCAATAAGGCACTAAAGTGATGCAGCTCAAATGGACATAGGAAGAAAATACTGTCTTTTAAAGCACAGAAAGGAAAACTCACCTGGAGGTCAAAGTTACAATGGGAGGGAAATTAGTAAAAGCTGGTGTCATCTGTTTTTAAACTCAAAAACTGGTGGTTTCACAGTGGAGCAACAAGGCAGTGCAGAGAAGTCAGTGCATGACATTTTACATCTAGCCATGTAAAATGGGGAAGACATTTAAAGCCCTTAAAACATTTCTTACTTCACAGCCAGTGCATGACTATGGCAAATAATTGAACTTAGGATTTACAGTGTGTTTTCGACTATTCAACGTACACTATGTCATGGTAATCTTTATAACAACCCAATAGTTGTTATAGTGTATTTATAGTTATAGTAATTAGCATGGGATGGGGAGAAGGCGAGGCTAAAAGGGTGTGTCTTATCATAAGTCAATTTTAGGCAGATGTAAGCTAAAGATAAAGGTTCCCCTCACATATATGTGCAAGTCATTCCCAACTCTACGGGGCAGTACTCATCTCCATTTCAAAGCCAAAGAGCCAGCGCTGTCCAAAGATGTCTCCATAGTCATGTGGCTGGCATGACTAAATGCCAAAGGCGCACAGAATGCTGTTCTCTTCTCACCAAAGGTGGTCCCTATTTTTCTACTTGCATTTTTTTACATGCTTTCACACTGCTAGGTTGGCAGAAACTGGGAGCTCACCCCATTACACCGCACTAAGGATTCAAACCACTGAACTGCCGACATTTCGATCAACAAGCTCAGTGTCTTAGCCACTGAGCCACCATGTCCCCTTAGATGTAATCTAAGATGTAATTTTAGATGTAAGCTAGCAAGCTGCAAAGTGTACCTCAAACTATCTCCTGTTTATTTCCACTAGTCTTTCATTATGTGTATGTGCTTGTTTGTGTATTAGGGAAGGGAATCAGTAGAGAGCAATATTCCAGGCTCCGCTGTAAACTATACTTCATATCATCATATGCTATGAATAGGTATTCTTAAAAAGTAAGCATTTAGTCCTTTGTTTCAAACCTGCCTATCTGATGATACATTTATTTGATAAAAATAAATAAATAAGATATACTAAAGTGATAGAAAGAACTTGGGAACCTAAAAGGGGGATGCAAGAAAACCTCACCAGTTTATATTTTTGTAAATGAGTATGTTATGACTGTCCATGCCCATCATGGCAGTCACCATGTGAATGTGCAAGTCTCTTCATGGCAGCCATCTTGTGAGTCACACTCACCCAAAATGATTGCAAAGTTGCTCCCATCTGATAAAGGCTTGATTGAAGAAAACATTGAGAGATTTCCTACTTCCTAGCTCTATTTCTAAAAATTACGATGGATTTTATTAAAATCTCTCAAGTGTAAAGAAAGAGGATCATCCGTGTAGGTTGCAACATGAACAATTTATTGAAGCCTATGCATGAGAATCTGGTCACTGATGGTTAGCACTAAATTGGTGCTAGATAAGAGTCAACAAATTCAAAGGGTAGGTTGGACTTGGCTCTCTTATGGCAATGCAAAGACTCTAAACTTATGCTTTAACTCCACCCTCCAGCTCTGCCTGCTCTTCTACAAAACCTTTTAGTTCAATCTATGTTCTGCAAATCAGTCTGGAATGCTTCATTCTACAAGGAACTAATTCAAACTCAGTCAAAAAAGGCATTCATTCAATGAATGGGCATTTCCAGCTCAAGGAGGAATAGCATAAATGATTCAAAATTTAATCACCCTTTCCTATATGACATTATTTTTAAAAAGTTGTCTTGTGTCTAATGAGATTTATTCAGTAGTAAGCAAGTTTGTAACTAGTTAATTTAGGCAAAACCTGCTTACATGAATTCCTAAAACCAGTTTTATAGAGTGATAGGAAATGGTGGAAATAGACTTGTGTACATAATATATTTTGGGATTTTATTATTTTTATTGTTCTTAATCTATAACAAGGTGAAAAAAATTAATGAAATAGAAATTTACATGAAAATACATCTTCCCCATAACAATAAACCAGAACATCAGTAAACAGGAGAAAAATCATACCATACCACAAATAATAAAGAGGGAGGAGAGAGAGCTCACATTATTATTTCAAATAACAATTCAAATGTTTACCAAAAATTCATATTAATCAGACTTTCTGCATTGTAGACCAATATAATATATATAAGTTATGAATATTTATCTCAACCAGGATTTAATTTAAGGGGAAAAAAAGTCCCTCCACTCTCAATAAATTCAAAATTCTCCTTGCTTCTACATGTTCCATAATTTTTAGGAAATAATTTAGCTTCATCATCGCATCTTTAACTTTAACTTCCTTTTCAACATCCTTTTTAAAATCTTACAAATATTAAATTAAAATAGCGTTAATGTAAAATAAGCCAAACATACAGGGGTTGCACCCAATTCTTGCAATATAATCCCTAAAATGTTCAAAAAAGAGACTTCTATCAAATTAAACTCATCTTCGTGATTTTAATTTATTTTTTTCAAAACTTCATCCCACTGACTTGTTAAAACATTTCAAGACAGTATCCCTATTTAAGCAAGTTTCCCATATTTTCTCGAGTGTTTCCCATATCTACTCCAATTTCAGTTGTAAATACAAATTTGCCTGGCTCCCAACTCTGTGTTACTGTAAGAAATATTTAAAAAAAATTCTAATGGCATTAATAATGTAAAAACTCAGGTGTAGCTAAGTTAACCAGGTTCAAATAATGAAGTCAACATATGTCTCAAAGGGATATATTAGGCAATTCAAACTTTTTAAAAAATATTACCTGAATAAGCTACTCTTAACCTGGATCAAATTTGGAGAAGGATCAAAAAAAGATAAGATGGCAACCACAACTATGTGATCAAAGCACAACACACATATAAAAGAGTGGGATTTTGGTCATATGGTTCTGGCTGCTTCCTTAACTTTTTTGAACTCTGTAAACCTCTGCCCAAACTTTTGCTTCTTCTTTCCATAAATTCCAGCCAAAGGTTTACCAACCATGTTCAGTGTTGGATTGTCCCATAATGTGAAATTCTCAAAAGAGATTGTGCCTTTTTCCCAACATGTTCCATATGTATCATGATTTATGGCCAACTGCTATGTTTAAATTTGGGGTTACATTTTTTGGGGGGAAGAAAATGCATAGGACAATTTTTAAGTAAATCTCTGCCAGCATCTTAATACAAAGCGATCATACATCTAAAGATACATATAGTTTAGGATTTTCTAACAAGGATTGCACTTTAACCAGTTTGAGACAGATATAAATCTGTTGCAGTTTTCTATACTGCATGTGGAAACAGCAGATTTCTTTCACTGGTGTACTCTGAAGAACTTATAGAGCAGGAAAGAATCTATGTATAGCCCAGTAATCATTATATTGCTTTCTTTTATCTGAATTATTAGTAGTTTGCTTAGTCAATTAAAACATATTACTTTTATTTGCAAAACTGCAGTCTGAACCTTTGTCCTTGCACATGTTGCCATCAAGTATATTTAAAACAAATATCTTCCAAATAGGACAACTGGGATATTTATGTACAAAATATGACAAGTAAATCAGCCATGTGCATTAATTAAAAGGAAAGCAATACTTTATGGACCATGTCATTAGTTCTGCTTCCCTATACAATGAATAGCATTCAGGCACAAAATATCAAAAAAAGAAAGCCTAGGTATGACAAAATAGAATAGAATATTTTTATTGGCCAAGTGTGATTGAACATACAAGGAATTTGTCTTGGTTTAATACTCTCAGTATACATAAAAGAAAAGATACATTCGTTAAGAATCAAGAATCATAACATACAAAACTTAATGATAGTCCTAGGGTGCAATCAACAATCAAATCATACTAGGAAGCAGTCAATATAAATCATAAGGATACAAGAGACAAAGTTACAGTCCTACAGTCACAAGTGGGAGGGGATGATAAGGAGTGATAAGAAGATTAACAGTAATAGTAGTGCACACTTTGTAAATAATTGAACAGTATTGAGGGAATTATTTGTTTAGCAGAGTGATGGCGTTCAGGAAAAAACTGTTCTTGTGTCCAATTGTTCTGGTGTGCAGTGCTTTATAGCGTCGTTTTGAGGGAAGGAGTTGAAACAATTTATGTCTGGGATGTGAGGGGTCTATAAATATTTTCACAGCCCTCTTTTTGACTTGTGCAGTATACAGGTCCTTGATTGAAAGCAGGAGGGTAGTAATTGTTTTTTCTGAAGTCCTAATTATCCTATGAAATCTGTGTCTATCCTGTTGGGTTGCAGAACCAAACCAGACAGTTTTATCCAAAGCAAACATAACTGTATCATGGTCTGTCAGATAGTTTGAAATGTTCATAAAATAGATGATGGACGATGGAAGAATGAGAAAAAGATGAAGAAACTTCTGTCATTCTTACAATGACCATACATTCTTATTTCAGAAAGTTGTCTTTTAGAGGTCTTTAATTAAATTATTTAATGTCTTGGTTTTGTTCTTGAATTTTCTTTTGTAAAGCAAAATTATAAACAAAAACAATTACTTTATTTTTATGCTCACTCAGATTTTTCCAGTTTGTCCTTTAGTTTGTAGCCATCCTTTTTTCTATCCTCCCAACCTATACAATTATCCCAAGTAATTTTTACATATGTTTCTATATATTTTAACCCACAGAGATGGGCATCTATTTTCAAGCATGATGATACCAAAATAATGAAAACTCTATACTTTTTTACTTGTATAATGATATCACACATGCGTAAGATAAAGAGTTTCCATTTCATTATATGTTCCCCTTGAAACCCTATCCCACCCCTTGTAAACACTGAGGCATGGATGTCAAACTTGTCACATCACATTGCTGTCACATGACATTCCCAGCATTTTTCCCATTCGCAGAGTTGGGGTTGGCATGACCTATGTGTTATGCATCTGGCCGTGGGCCACCAGTTTGACATCCCTATATGAAGTTTTGAACTTTTTTTTTTAGGATAGGAAGCACTGCGATTTCAACATATACTATAAGCATCACCACAATTTTGTAATCACACTCTGGCACTCTGCTGCTGGCATTAAAATATTTTGACCCAAGTAAAACTCAACAATTATGAGTGCACTTGGCTGAGTTCACAACTTTGTCTATGTGTTTGTTTCCTTTTGATTTAATACAACATGAATGCCAAGCTTTTGTGATTTTTAAAGCAAGGCTTGTGGCTCCTATAATATATAAATCAGGTCAATTGTAGGTTATAGAACAAACAGTGGCTAAATGAACATAATTTATGTGATAAATGTTTCTAGTCAGTGAGCAGTTAAAGTGCAATCTTAATGACTTAATGCAGGGGCGAACAGCCAATGAATATTCTTAAAAGCATGAACTGGGGACTTATCTTTTTTTTTCCTCCATTCAATTCTGTCTGATTCTTGGAGACTGCTTGGACAAAGCTCTGCAGTTTTCTTGGCAAGGTTTTTCAAAAGTGGTTTTCCATTGTCTCCTTTCTAGAGCTGTGAGAGAATGATTTGTCCAAGGTCACCCAGCTGGCTTTGTGCCTAAGGCAGAAGCAGAACTTATAGTCTCCTGGTTTCTAGATTGACGCCCTAACCACTACACCAATCTGACTCTTGATCATTTACTTAAATGAAATAGCTACGATTCCAAATTAAAAGTTTCTATTCTGGCTTCATGCAATTTTTTGAGTATATAATTCATAATGTATCATTTAAAAAACAAAATATAATTACAAATTCAGAGCCAATCATATATCTCAGCCAATCATTCTGTCACATTAACACTCCTAGTTTGTTCACAACTAATTCTGCTATACTTTATAGCAGTAAAATTCATGTTCAATAGCAATAGAAATAGCATTTAAGCTTACACACCATTTTCTAGTGCTTTACAGCCCTCTCTAAGCAGTTTACAGAGTCAGCATATTGTCCCCAACAATCTGGGTCCTCATTTTACCCACTTTGCAAGAGTGGAAGGCTGAGTCAACCTTGAGCATGGTGAGATTCGATCTGCCAAATTGCAGGCAGCTGGCTGCAACAGAAGTAGCTTGCACTAGCCACTGCGCCACTGAGATGCAGTTATTTGGAGCTAGAAGTCCCATTGACTAAGATTTCCCATCAACAAATTGACAAGGATATCTTCCATAGGGGACATTTCATCATTCTGTTGCAAACTTTTCTGTCTGGACATTATCCCCTGAAACAAGCAGTTTATCACAAGATAGCCATTGCTATGTCATGCAATTGGTAGCAGCACCTTGTAAATTATCCTTTCTTAAGGGCCTAAAGACCTGGCTCTACAAGTTGGCCGGGAGCCCCAATGGAGAAACAGCACAGTGGAGGTGGTTGATGAGTAACAGCAGATCCCATCTCCCCCTCCTCCATTCCAGTTCCATTCTCCCCATGTGTCTTTAGATTTTAATATTTGGTTTTAACTTATTTATGATTAATGTAGATATATTTTATGACTATAAGCCATCCAGAGTTATCTCATGGTAAAATGGGTGGTTAATAAATATTATAAATAAGTAAATAAATAAGTAAACAAACAAACAAACCTGGGAAAATATGTTATTGAAACCTGTTGAAAATATGTTCATCTATGTGAAACCTGTTGAAAATATGTTATTCTGCAATATTTACAGAGTATGATCAAAGCTCACGGAGCAACCCTGATCTATGATACTTGTGGAGGGCCAGTTGGAAAAAAGGAGAGAAAGGATAAAGAACAGAGAAGAGAAGGTTGAATTGGGACCCAACCAGGAGGGTTTTAAACATTTCCTGGTGAAGGACTGTTCTATTTGTACTATTGAAAAGCTGCTGTTCTCCTTGTTTAGCATCTTCAGAGGAGTTCCTTCCAGTGCAAACAGTTTTGGAGAATAGATTTTTCTGAGACATCAGCAGGGAATCTAAGAGTTAAATTACCCTTCTCAGTCTGCTTTATTTGCAGAAATGTTCATCCCTGCTTCTTCCACTCTGCCCTCTAGATGTTATTACATTTTTTAAAAAACAAGCAAATTAAATGTATGGATTAATTTTATATCTAGTTTATCCCAGAATACTTTAAATGCCAGCAAAGTTGAAATATTACTTATCTTCCTCTACATAAGGAATTCACATGTAGACATATTTGCTAGCTGACAAATGAACAATTCATATTTATGCTTTCTCCTGAGCTTTTTTTTCCTTTCGGTGCACTTCAAATAAATTCATGATTATTGGGCCTGAATTTTACTTTTTTATACTTTCTTTTGCCTCCAAAGAAACTTGCAGTGCCTTATTTTAAATTATATTCCATTCTAACTGCACAAAACAGAGCTGAAATGTAGAGGTTATTTACTAATACAAAATATAATTATTTCTCTGGCCCACCAAGTGTGGTTTTGTCCACAATTTGTAATAAGGAATGGATTCTGTCCCTTCTTTCCTTCTAATTCATTGCTATGCTATGGGCATCAATTTGTCCATGACATTTGCTTATGCCCTTAAGCAAGATCAACTCTGCATGATCACTTCATGCCCTCCAGCAAGTGGAATGAGAGCTCTCATAGATACTTCCTTAGTGGTGTGTGTCTGTAACATTACTTTTATTCATGCATTCAGCCACATTCTGGATGTAACTGTAATTCAACTGTTAGAAATGACAAGCACTATACTACTCAGTCTGATAGCACAACTGGAGAAGAGAGGAGAAACCTGAATCAACATTTGAAAAAATGAATTTACTGATATAGTTTCTAAATCAGTTTAATGTTTCCTTTTTGCATCCCAATCTCACACTAAGAAAAAACACACATTAAAATACATTGTGTTTAAGAAAAGAAATTGGATGGGGGGTGGGACAGACATGTAGCAGAGTACAGCTTAATGGACATAAGTAGCAGAAAGACATTAGAAAAAGCTCCCTGGTAGCTTAAGAGCAGCTCAGTAGTAGAGCTAGCCTTAAGACAGGTGGCCATAGGCTCCATTTATTGTGTATGGATAGGAGAACTGATAGCTGTTTCTTACAGATGCTTTAATTATATCCACACATTGATTTGCGGCCCAAGCCTAACTAGGATCTTCCAGATCTTCCACATCATAGTTCTTTCTTTCTTTCTCTGCCTCTCCTTGGGAAAATTGGATAGACTTTACTATTCCTACTGTTTGATACAAACAAAGCTCATCTTTTTCTAAATAGATTTTGAAAACTTTTTGATCTGACAGATTTCATGCCAGGATTTCCAGAAAAAAGGATTTCATACCTTTTTTCTTTGAAAAAAAGACTTCAAAACATGAAATGATAGTGATAAGGGAAGATTCGACTGTTTGCTTTCATTTAAAATTAACTGTCTTAAAATATTGCAAACACAATGTGAACCCATTAGCTATAGCAGGGGTGTCAAACTCACATCGTTACAGTGGTGTCACGTGATGTATCACAACTTTTTTCCTCTTTTTTAAACCGGGCATGGATGTAGCCAGTGCGTGATGCATCTGGACCGTAGACCACAAGTTTGACAGCTCTGGCCTATAGTCAAATACTTTCAGATATCAGGAACTACAATTTCCAGCAACTTGAGAGAATTTATTTACTGATGCTGACTGAGGAATGATGGCAGTCTGTTAGGGTCTTCCTGAGTTTTCAGGTTCAGAAACCAAAGACTTTGACCAGTCTGAACTTTTGCTGCACTAAGGGAATTAGAATGCACCTGAATATACTTAATCAACTGACCAGTGGTGATATTCAAATTTTTTTACTACCAGTTCTGTGACCATGGCTTGATGGGCATGGTGTGGCTTGGTGGGTGTGGAATGGCTTGGTGGGCATGGTAGGGGATCAATATTGTAAAATCTCCATTTCCATCCCACTCCTGGGGAAGGATACTGTAAAATCTCCATTACCTTCCCACCCTACTAATTTGCTTTCCAGCTCTGTTCTCTTGTTCCAGACAACAAAAGAAGACCCAGCCAATCATCTGGGACTCAGGAGACAGAGAATAGATGGGGCAGGGCCAACCACAGGTGGTATTTACTGGTTCTCCAAACTACTCCAAATTTCCACTATCAGTTCTCCAGAACCTGTCAGAAATGGCTGAATACCACCTCTGCAACTGATCCACAGTCTAAGATAAGGTAAGATCTGAGGGTATCACATCTGAACACATTGCAAATTATAAAAACAAAGGCAAAGCAAATCAAGTCATCGACTTAAAAGAAAGAATAACTCAGGCAGCTATTTAGGTTGATAGTCAGAGGTCTGTTTTAAAAATTGGCATTTGTGACTGACTCTTTGGGAGTAAATTACATTTGAATCGGTGGGATTCAAAAAATTCTACGACCGGTTCTGTGGGCATGGCTTGGTGAGGGTGGTATGGTTTGGTGGGCGTGGCAGAGGAAGGATACTGTAAAATCTCCATTCCCACCCTAATCCTGGGGGAAGGTTAACACCAGTTCTCCAAACTACTCAAAATTTCCATTACTGGTTCTCCAGAACTGATCAAAACCTGCTGAATACCACCTCTGATTTGAATATCCTATACTCTTTGTATGTATGTATGCAAGTTGTAACATAGAACAGGGCTAAAATTCAACAGACCTAATTATTTGTCTGCTTTTATGCCTTGATAATTTTTATTAGTCTATAGTGCATTCCTTTCAGAACATCTTTTTGTATCTTGTACAGAGGTGGATTTATAAACTGTACAGATGCAGAAAGATAATTCAGCAAGACATCCATAACAAAGAACATTTACTGGTTCATCAGGTATCCTCATAACTCACGTTTGTGACAAAGTTCTTCTTTTATGACCAATCCTTTGTATATCTGCCTTGTAGGTAAAAGATGGTTATCTCCTAACCCATCTCATAGCAGTAGAAAAGCTGCTATCAGTTCATGAGGCAAGAATGTAGGGAAACCTTCCCCAACCCCTCAAGGGTCAATTTAGTGACCAATCAGGATTACAGATGTGGCCACGTGACATGAACTACATTTCCCAGGATACCTTTAACTACATTTACCATGATGCATTCCCTTAAGGGGACAGCTCATAATTCCTAAATAACTATCCAATTCCCATAGACTGGCTGGGACAGCACACTCCCTGCCTGGAATTGTAAATTCCACTATTAAAAGAAGAAAAAAAATTAACTATAAACTAAGTTAAGCAGTAAATAGTAATACAAACTGAAAAGCATATAACTATATAACTAAGATAAACAGTTAGCTATATAGCTAAGAAAAAAACAGTAAACATTAATAAAGCATCAAACAAAGCAAAGCATGGAAAGCTTGAAGTTCAATCTTCAAGTTCAGCCTCTTGGTGCAAGTCTGCTGATCAACTCTGGAGGCCTCTAAGGTTATACAGGTACTCTTGGTGGCAAAGGTGAAAATCTGCTGGTTGCTTCTAGTGGCCTTTTCAGGTTGACAGGTATTCTAGGTACCAATCGTGAAAGTCTGGATGTTGCTTCTGGTGGCCTTCTAGGGTTGGAATGGTACTCTTGCTTCCATGGTGTCAAAGGGCATCGAAAGGCTGTTGGAAAAGGTGTTGTGTAGGCATATGCCCATATAGAGTGAACTTCTAGTGGTTGTTGGCGGTCATTTAGGTGAACGTGTACTGATCGGCGGCAGCCTTTTAGGCTGGAACATCATTCTTGTTTTCGATGGTGCTAAAGGGCATTAGAAGGCGGTTGGAATGGAAGGTGCTAAGGCATTTGCCTGGGTTGGAGCCTGCATCTGAGCATCATTGACAATTCCTACTATCCCCCATCCTACTGGAGATTTGATGGCCACTGGGCCATCTACAGGGCCGCTGACTGACTCAGAGAAGAGAAAGGCATGTGGGGCATTGTTTCCCAGCAAGAGTAAGATATCAGCTACCAGATCTAGAGGGGGGTAGTGATGATCCAGGTGCTGTAGGTGAGGCATGCTACTTATGACCTCGGGTATTTGCGATCTGGCTGCGGTTGCACAGTATCCCATCGCATTCAAATACAGGCTGTAGTGAGAACCGGGTACTTCCATCTAATGACTCTATGCAAAGTCCAGTAGCTTTCCTCCCCACCGTGCTTCTTGCTTCATGGCACATTGATACAGTGAAGGGAAGTTCATCCTGTTGCACCTCAAAGAGTTTGAAGAATGTGGGTCCAGCCAGGGTGCATGTGCTTTGAGTGTCTATCCACATGTATATTTTCACGGCATCTTGAGGGCATCCTTCAGAGTACACTTTGGGTAAGCAGATGGAGGCATGGTGAGCCGGTGTACGGTGCACAGTGTTGTGCAGTTGAAACTCATCCTTGGTGTTGGTTGTGGTTTGTCAGTCTGCCTAGGAACCCTGCATGCTTCTGTGTTACGTTGCGGCTCTTTGTCTGAAGGAGGGTTATGAGATATCTGCCATGGTGGCTCAGCATCTGGATGCAGCGCAGTCGGGTGCTGTTCACTTTTGCAGATGTGACATTGCACTTTGGTTGTGCAGTATTTTTGCGAATGTTTGGATTTGCAACACTTGTAGCAGTATTGGTACTCTCTTAGCAATTCTGTTCGTTGGGACATTGATTTCACTGCAAACCCAGTGCAGCTATTCAGTGAGTGACAAGTGTGCATAGGACAAAACTGTATTCTCCTTGTGTTTGTAGATCTAAAGTGGGTTGTATCAGATGAGTTCTTTCCCCAACTGTGTGTGGATGAGGAGTTGATCTCAGTGTTATGTTTTGACATTTGGTAATGATCTGTAGAGTTGTACAGTAGAGGCTGGAGAGGTCCAGAGTTGCAGTAGCAGCCTCTGTTAGGTTGGTAAACTCTGCGTCTGAGGCAAAGGTTTCTGAAGCTGTTGCAGGACTTTTCTTGGAGAAAATTCTTGGAGAAAGGTAAATGGTGGGTCTTCTCTGTGGTTTGTGGCCAGATAGGTGTTGGACAAAACAATCCATCATTCTAATATTTCTTTTGGGAGTTTGGCAATGATTGCTTCTTCTGTTATGAAGAGATCAAGGCAAGCCAATCCTGGTAAGTCAGAACATTCTTTGGCTGTTCACAGCTCCATAAGGACGTTGGAAAAGTCCTCTAGTTTTCGGGGTTTGTGGATGGCGATACACGGGATACTGTAAAGTCGTACTAGGAGTGAGTATTCCATCAATGTGTCTCCACCATATTTCTGGTTCAAAGCATCCCACACTCATTTTAGGGTGGTGTCTGGGTGATTAAGTAAGCCTGTGTAAATTTGTTTCACCATGTAGCAAGACTGTGGTCCTAGCCATGCCAACAGAAATTTAAGTTCTTCACTGGGAAGCAGCTGTTCACTTTGGGCAGTGCTCATGAAAATAGACTTCACAGTAGATATTCTCTGCCTGGCTTGTCATTGAATTTGTACACACAGCTGGCTGCTAAGTCCAACCTTCCACGCCTTAGTGAAGGTTCTCTGTTACTTCTCTGTGAAGGCAAGTCATCTCTTCGAATGATGTCATCGTAGGCGTGGTGTTCTGGCTCAAGGTTATGTGTTGTGGATGGTACGTGGTTTCCCAGAAGTACTTTATAAGGAGGTTGGTATCCACCCCCACATATGTTGGTAGTACCTTTTGAGGTTGGGTGTAGGTTCCACACTGTGTGTCAGAGTTGTTTAGCGGTTGTGGTGAGAACTTTTTAGCCTGAGGATTGAGTGTGGCAGTTGTGATTGGTTGCAGGTCAACTTGTTGAGAAGTTGTTGTGAGCACTGGTGGGTTAATTTGCTTACCTGGCAGGACATGAGACGTTGGAGTATGGTTGCTGGTGCTGGGAAGAGAATCTCGGACTCTAGTACGTACAACATTAATTGAGGAAGGTTTGCTGTTGGTGGGAAGTGAATCTTGTACTTTAGGTCTTATGACATCAGTTGTGTAACTGACATGTAGAGTCTGTGATTGAGATTCATCCCTATGCTTCCCTGGTTGTGGGAGACTGCTAGGCAACTGTGGTGGTTCCATCTGCTCATTTTGAAGCAAGTGCTGCTCATCCATGTAGGCCTTGACCCATGTATCTGGGCTCTCTTCTCCCAACTCACTGAGGTTGAAGTTGAAGGAGGCAGCATTGGCCACCTTCTGCCATGCTGTGGCCTGTGCTGCTTTCACTGCCATCTCTCTTTGTTGTTCAAGTAACTTGACTTGGGCCTGAGTTTTGGCTATTTCTGCCTGTTGTTTGGCCATTTCTGCTTGTTGATTGGCCTGAGCTCTGGCCATGTCTGCCTGCTATTTGGCCATTTCTGTTTGTTGTTTGGCCATTTCAGCTTTTTGCTGTATTACCTCTGTCATAATACGTCAATCTGCCTCTGCTGCTGCAGCTTCAACTTGGGCTTCTACAGCTCATTCAGAGTAACTTGCTGCTTTGGAGGTCTTAGATGCGCCGCTACAATGGGAGGATGCACTGGAAGGATGGTAAGAGCTGGCAGCAGAGTATTGGTGCGAGACACTAGAACCTACCTGCGATCTATCCAATTTGGGATGGAGGGAGGAGGCTTTCTTTGAGTGGTGGGAAGAAGCTGCTTGTGATTAAATACCTCTGTCAGATGTGGACTTCTCCCTCGCTCCTTGTTCCTTTTGAAGCGCATTGAAGATTGCAGTCTGGAGAGAGTTTCTGCCTTCTTGAACACTATCTTTGCATTCTTTGTTTGCCTCCCCAAAGCAATGAATGTGTTCCTGGAACTCTGGGTATGGATTTTAGCTTATTTTCACTGTCTCTCCATTGTGCGAGGTGCTCCTCTAACTCCTTCTGCAACAGGAAGAGGCTCTTGAGGGGCAACATGCTTTTGGGAGTGTCACAGATCTTGACCAGCTCCATCCATGCATCTGCATGATGGTGATATTGCCTTTCCAAATTCTCTCTGAAGTGTTTCACCATGGGTGAGGTAAGCTTCCCATGCTGTCTGAAGTTGTAGGCCTTCTGAGATATTGTAGCTTCTCCAGAGGGTTGGACATCTAAAACTGGGTTTTGGGAATCAGGCTGCATGCTTACAACAAGGGTGGGTGGAGGAATTGGGTCTTCTGGCACATCAGAGACATCTGTCATGGCTGAAGAAGTTGCCATGCTTCAAATTGGCAAAAGGAAAATTTTGCAAAATTTTTGTGGTTTTCCATATAATTCCTTTTTTTGTACTAGGGGGCACTGCAAGCAGGTAGCAGAAAGTAGAATTGCTGCTGGATTTAATACTTAAACACATAGGTGGCACTGCAGAGTCTGGGTGATGCTCGCACAAGACAAAATATGGCTGTTTTTAGGGTGTGTTGTGAGCTTGCAACACAAGAGGACACTAGAGGTTGTGTTGCGATGTCTGAAGACTAGAGGGCTGAACGCAGAAATATGTCTATAATTGTCACTTGCTTCACAAGGTGGCGGCAGAAGGTCAGGAAGACACTGCTGCTATGCCCATGTTAGGTTGCAGTTACTCTTGGGACATTTGAATTAAATTGATTAAACTGTCCACAATGGTTTCAAAAAAAGGGATTATCAATGGAGAAATACTCTGGTCAATATTTGAGAAACTGTAAACAAATCAAAGTTTGGGATATTTCTCCTTGAACCCCATATGTAGCCGTGGCTAGTGTTGCTTAGGTCTCACTTCTTTGTGGAAGAAAAAAGAGGGGGGAGAATTTCCTGCCTACTCTTGAAAAAAGGAAAATAATAATAAGAATTCTTTAACTTCACTATAAATTTCTTCTTGACCACCAGATGTGGTGTAGGCTGCTTTACTTGAGTCTGATTTCTCTCTTAAGGGGGGGAGCCTCGTGGGTATGAAGTTTGCTGATTGTCCAAAGGAATTTATTGCCTACTTCAGATGATTCTGTAAGCTAATAGTTGAGTGTCAGCTGATTTCACTGGAAGGGAAAAATTAATGAGGAAAAATACTTCAGTAAATTGCATGCACTGTGGCCATATTATGCTTTTGAATTTTTAGTAAAGATAGAACATGAAGAAACATTAGGATTTTAAACAAAGGAAATTGCTCCTTGAATTATTCTGTTCAAATAGCTTGCATGAATCAGCCCTGTGACTTGGGGGAAGGAATATGCTCCATTCCTTTGAAGACAGCCCTTCACTAATGATTTATGACCCCCAATAAACCAGCCAGAATGGTTGTAAAATAGCTGGAGAGGCCTCCTTTATTACCTCTTCAAACAGCCGAGAGCATAAGAATGCAAAACCTTTCCTTTTAGCAATACATGCAAGATTTCTCAAACTTTCCATTGAGTTTGGAAAGGGTTTGTAACTGGAGATAGACATAGATGGGGAATACCTGGCCCCTTCCTTCAGTTCCAAACAGGCTGTAAGGTTATTTTGGCCAACAATGGGAAGACACAGATTAAGCCAGAGAATAGAATGTTTGAAATTCTCTTGCGTAAATGGAGAAGGGGGGGTAGGTAGGTTACTGGTTCTCTTTGTTTGTAGCATGTGGAGGAATTCCAATCCCTCCCACCATCCAAACAACATGTAAAGAGTTCCAATGCTCACAAAGAGAGACGATGGGAATGCAGGTTTATATTAACATTGCATATTCACTCCTGGCTTCAGTATTACTTTGCTTTATCATAAATCCAAATGATAAAGTTTTATAGAGATGGGTTTCAGAATCATCTTTTACTTTTCTGTATCTTGTACAGAGGTGGATTTATAAACTGTACAGATGCAGACAGATAACTCAACAAGACATCCATAACAAAGAACATTTATTGGTTCATCAGGTATCCTCATAACTCACGTTTGTGACAAAGTTCTTCTTTTATGACCAATCCTTTGTATATCTGCCTTGTAGGTAAAAGATGGTTATCTCCTAACCCATCTCATAGCGGTAGAAAAGCTGCTATCAGTTCATGAGTCCAGGCAAGAATGTAGGGAAACCTCCTCCAACCCCTCGAGGGTAAATTGAGTGACAAATCAGGATTACAGATGTGGCCAAATGACATGAACTACATTTCCCAGGATACCTTTAACTACATTTACCATGATGCATTCCCTTAAGGAGACAGCCTGTAATTTTTAAATAACTATCCAATTTCCATAGATTGGCTGGGACAGCACAACATACTCTAAAACATATTTATTAATGGATCAAGCTTTTATAATCATCATCTTCATCTTCTTCTTCTTCTATTTTTATTTTTACTGTATTTTTTGCTGGATCAGAATTAAGACAGCGCTGACCTACTGAATAACAAAATCATTCTAATACCTTGAATTGGTATACATTTGCTTGTTGCCGTTTTTCCAAACAATGTAACTTAATGTAGGAACTTCTCTTCCCTGTAGGGAGATTGAATAGTGAGAATGAGGGAAGGAGCATCAGAGAATCTCAAAATTGCAATAAACATTTACATTACAGTGACTGTATGAAGGAAAACAAAAGCAAACACACATTGGTTTGCGCAGTGTCTTCTACTTTATCTGATTTTGTGCAAGTGGTAATATATTGATCCTACTTCACCACTGATTAAATGCAACACTCTAAGCAGTCCTAACTTTTGTACACAAAACAAATACATTTAAAGTGAAAAAGAAATGGTATAAGTTTATTTCTTAGGAAGTTCCATGCGGATAGAAAAATAAAAACAGCAACACAGATGTGGTTTCTATTAAAACAATGCTTTTTCCTTTTAAAATACCATACTTCTGTAGACATATGTCTTCCAAAGAGGAATTTTTGTTCCAGACCTTTATTTAAAACATAGTGCATGGATGTTATCAATGCTATTTTTTTCTTTGTTGAACATGCAGGCTGTACAACATGTTCCAATTCTTCCCTTCCCAACAATCTGAACATTTGGTTGAATCCTTGTGTTAAAAGTTTACATGTCTGCTAAATTTCTTGCAATGCATCCTGAGAACTGTTACTAATTTTTGTCTTCCTTACTAATTTAATTCCTTGCAATTTAGTCACATCATTTTTTGTAGTTGTAAAGCAAAGGCCGAAATATTGATTTATGAATATGAGAAATGAGAAAATATGTTTTGTAAGCCATTGCTGGTAAGAGCCCATCTGAGTCACAGTCCACAACTGTAGTTCCAATTCCTACATCCCATTTTGGGAAAACAGGAATATAAAGAACTAATGATGAAAAACTCTCACTGAACTTTTTACTGAGAGAAGGGGCTACTTAGTGTACTATTTAAAGGCCAGTCAGAATTTAAAGGCCAGTCAGATACAACTATAAGAAATTTAATTAAAAGGTTGAAAAAAATCAAAGTGAGTCCAAGAATTCTCTAGTTTTTCAAAACAGGAAAGCCCTTTCCAAGTTAAGAGAAGACCAAGGCTACAAATTTACACCTTGCCTAGAAAAATGATGCCTGGTCATCGAGACAGACAATATATACACAAACATTTCAAACATCTGACAAACAAGACAAAGCACCCCCTCCTTTTTATGTAAGTGTCACATTTGCTGTTGTTTAAATTTTCAGTACAGATCTTGAGTTTTGTTTTTCAAAAGGTCAGTTTCAGACTAATGGTTTCCTGATGAAACTGTGATTTGAAGATGAAGGAGGTCTTTACTACTAGAAAACACAGTCCATGGTCCTTTTAGCCTACAGTTAAACCATTCATTGGCATCTCACAGGAGAACCTGCAGGTTATTTTTTTTTTTTCCTTTAGGTTTTAAATATGACCTACCGAATTCTCAGTTACCTTTCCTCCTTTTCCTCCACAGTCAACTAACTCTTCAGCTGACCATCAGAAAACAAATTGTTGCTGCTAATCAAGTGAAATAGAAAATTATGAGGACCAGTTGGTTGAAGATCTTCCTCCATCTTCTTAATGCAAGATTCCTCCCTCTTCATGACATTGGTTAGACGAAAGCACTCATTTTTCAGAAGGATATATAGGATGGAGAAAGCAGAAAAGTTGTTTTCTTTTTCCTGCTCAAGATTTCCCATTCCCATTGGAAGTGAGAAATCACCAATGAGGAATAGAATTACTAGAGAAAACAAGATAACGAGAGAAGTAATGATAGCTGGGATGAAGTGAACTTAAATATTGTGGGAAAGAAAGGTTCCTGAGAAGTTTGAGAGAAATATGTGCCTGTACAATGCATTACTTTGTATACATATGCAGCCCTTCGATTCTAAACTGAATCTAGGCTTTCGGATGAAAAGACCACATCACCATAATAATAATAATAATAATCTAGTTTTCACAGAACAAAGGTTGAAGCACAAGTAAGAAGGGGAAATATTTTATACTTTATACTAAAGCAAAAACAGATATTGAAAATTAAAACACTTGTAGAACATGATAGAACAGAACAGATAAGGAAAAATTTATCTGATGAAAACATGAAAATGAAAATGAAATGCTTCTCTGAAAGGATATAACATCAAAATGTGTGCATGTTGTTTCAATGTTTTGTTAAAATATTAATAATTAAAATACTTGTATTTTTCAGCAGTAATAAAGAATTATTATTTTTTTGAAACATAAGTAAGGTAAACAAATGTGATGCATTCTGATAGGAAGAAGTATCAAAAATGAAATCCAGACAAGGAGTCAGGTGCTTAGTGAACTGCTTGAAGACAGAATGTCAAGAAATGCTTAGTTTTATATTGTTCTGTTTATACAAATATACTAGTGAAAGCAGAGGAACTGAAGCTGGCTTAGGATTGTTCTAAGTTTCAAGGAACACTACCAAGTACCAAATAAGTTTATATAGGATATCAAAGTGTTTTCTCTTCCAAAATGCTGTTGAACTTTTTTTTTTGTCTAGTAGTAAAGCTGGTTCGTAGGTTCATGGGCTCCATTGTTAGCAACTATTCATGTTATTTTCTTTTTCTCGCTTTTAAGTGAACATCTTTTGAAGAGTATCCCTTTTTATGTCTAGTGCTGGTAGGTCTTTCCTCTTTTCTCTCCCTACCCTTCACCTGTTTACACGAGGACTTTGAAAATCTTGTCAGTGTGTGCTCTCCTGAGTGTTGTGCGAATTGCACGACTGCTTCATTTGGAAGAGACACTCATCTCTGGAACACCATACTGTGCAAGAGTGCATCAAGGCCAAGGAAACCCCTTGATGCAGGCTCATGCTGTGACTCTCCTTTGTACAGAATCATGTGTTATGATGGTTTTCCCACAATGCACTCTTTAGTTCAGTGTCAAAGAAATAGAACAAATAATCTGCTGCCATCACAGGCAAAGATACTACTCATATGGAAGAACAAGCTTTGTTCCTAAATGCTCCACATTTGCACACGGGTCTTTATCTAGGGTTCTTTTTAATTGCATATTTAGTGGAAACTTATTTTGGACTATTTTCCAGTTCAAGAAATCCTGTTTAGAAAATGATGGAATGTAGAAACTCGAGAAAGCAATGGATGAAATCTAGGTTTAGCGAGTGAAAAACCAAAATCACATACATTTAAAAATCCTAGATTTAAATGTTTTTAGCCATAAAGGCATTCAGTAGCCGGAGATGAATCATACCTGACCTGATTTTTAAAAAGGTTGCAAGAAAAAAAGGAAAGTCATTTTAAAAAAGGAAAAGGATGATTATCTGCTTCTCATCTGCTAATTGATAAAAATGGTTGGCAATTTAGGCACTAAATACTACAAATGAAATAGAAATTGTTATCTAGCTAAAATGAAAAAGAATAGGGCAATACAAGGGTATCTTCACAATGGCTGAAAATTCTGGCAGCTAATACATTCAGAGGAGCAGATTAGAGAAACTGCATGTAAAATGTTGCTTGAAAATAATCAGGCTAGCACTGCCACTTCTTAGCTTAAGCCTAAAGTACATTGAACTTCAGGATCCCATTACCCAAATAGCATGCTCATTATTGATGTCCATATGAAATCTACAGCAACTAAAATTCAAGGCATCTAAGAATTAGATTAAGGAGGGAAGATTTAACTAGTAATTTCTAAAATTATCAGTTTCTTTCTCCAACCTAGGCAGTTTCCATGACCCTGCTGAAAAGTCGGGCAGTTGAAGTCCATATATTTGAAGGATCAAAAGTTTGGATAAGTAGGATCTTAAGCCCATGTCCCACTGCACTAACGGATGCAAAAAGGATGTAAAACGGACAAAAAAGCTTGCTATCCATTGGAAAATGCGATGCATTCGTTGTGTACTCACTGCATACATGTTTCATACACTCTATCCATCTGTCCACTGAGATTTCATCCACACAAGAAGTTTTGAACTGCACAAAACTTTTTGAGCGGATGAACTTTCCGCCGCGTACGATGTATATCCGCGACACATACAGGCAACAAAAGTTCTATGTCCGTTGTCATCCGTTAACCATCCGCTGTATCCTCTCGGCATCCTCTGGACATCCTCGCAACTCACATCCACTGCAGCTAAAAATGGAAAGAGGGA
>BHFT01010614.1:0-18545 GCA_004320025.1 Laticauda laticaudata
CCTGATTGGTTGGACTGGACCACGTGGGGAGGGGTGTTATATATTTGAATATTTGAATAGTCCATTTTGATTGGTCCTCCTGATGGCGGGAATTTTAAAGAGCCATCATTGGGCGTGAGCCACAAGCAGCCACTATAAAAGAGGTTGCCACGGCTCCGCTATAGAGCAGTCACAGAGAGACAAATAAAAAGAGCTGAAGTATCACTGGATCTCGAGTCGTTCGTTTCCACATCAGAACAGAGAGCTTATGCACCAAAGACAAATTCCTTGTGTGTTCAATCACACTTGGCCAATAAATAATTCTGTTCTATTCTGTTTGGTTCTATTCTATTCTATAAACCTTGAGTCTCTTCATTGTATATTTCAAAAGCTTTTGCTTTTGAGGAAAAGTTAGGTATAACTGGTCCATAGTTCCCAACAATTGCCAGGAGCAATTTTATTTCTTTTTCTTAGTGGTTCAAAGTTGCTTTTCCTGAATTAGTGCACCTTCTTCTCTTCTGTCTTAACTTCTGGTTGACAAACTATTTAGCCCAAATAAGAATAATCCAGCTGATTCTTGACTGGATTAGTGGTTCAATCAGATTTTTCAAGACTGGAAACAATATTCTTTAACCACTGGGTATGTTCCAAATAATTGTAATTGTAAATCAAAATAACATCCAAATAAGCATGATGTTGTGGCGAATCTAGATTTAAGTCCTAGATCTAGGATTGATTTCAGTCCTACTTTAGGCATGAAGCCAGCTGGGTGGTTTTGGCTCAGTCACTCTTATCTTAGTCCTAGGAAGAAGGAAATAGTAACTGTCACTCATGCCCAGGTCACCTGCTGAGTGGACTACTGAAATGTGCTCTATAAGAGGATGCCCTTAAAGAGTATCTGGTAGCAAAATAGATTGATGAGGCAGTTATGTGTCCTCCAAGAACTGTATATGCTGGACCTTTGCTTCGCAAGCTACATCGGTTATCCAATTTGCTTTCAGATCCAATTCAGGATACTGGTTGTGACTTTTAAAGCCCTACATGGTATGGGACCAGGTTATTTGAAGAATTGTCCCATTAGATCCAACAGAAGAGGCATGTTGCAGATCCCATTGGCTAGGGAATTTTGTCTCAGATGGGACCTAAGAGAAATGCCTTTTCTGCCGTAGCCCCAACCCTGTGAAACTTGATTTCCCCTGAGGTGAGCTCTTATTGGCCTTCAGGAGGACCTCAAAATATGGTTCTGTCAACTGGCCTGGTAATCTCATGATTGATTGAAGTCTGCTAGGTGGTTATACGATATTTAATTGAATGTACTCTTATATGCCTTTCCACCATTTTTTAAATGTTATTTGTAACTTTTCAATTTAAATCTGTTGTTTTTAATGGTTTTTTGTTATTTTATGAGGTATTCACCCAGAATCACCACATGAGATGGACGGCTAAACAAATGTGATAGATAAATAAAGCACTTCCAAAAATGCTTTCAAAAATGCATGGACTTGTTCATGTAGTTGTCAGAAATCAAGATTGATTTGAAGTCACACGAACATGAAAATCTTCACAGTAAGCTTTCTCTGCCTAGATAAATATTGTCCATTTGTCTCTGGAAGGTTGCAGGTATGCCTTGACAAACAGCAAACATTTTTGTAAAACTGGAACAGTTTTAGAGGCTTTGCAAAAAATTGTCTTTTCCTTAGAGTTGGATAAAGCAAACTTGAAGGATTTGGCATTGGCTTGATTTATTAAGTAAAAAGAAAGAATTTAGAATTATCTTCTCCAACACAATTGCCTATAAAAGCCCTGGGACTACATACTATCTGGAAATGCATTTAGTTTTAATTGATAGACTTTGATAAATCTATGAGAAATGACACTATGTTTATTTATTTTATTTGATCCAGTCAATAATTAGAGTTATCAGAAAGAGTTATTGAAAGTTCAGAATATAAGTGTCAAGCATCACATACAGGCTAAACAGTTAATTATAGGTCTCTATACACTTAATTGTGCTATTGAAAACTTCTTAGAAAGAGTAGACACTTTATTGTATACAAGAACGAAGCCTGAAATACAACAATTGATTTCCCACTACCATGCCAACATGCCACGGGCTTATATAGATGAATTTTAGGACTTAAAACTCTCGGATACTTTCTTTCCCTTTCTGAATTAATGGATGCTTAATGGATCATTTGGGAGACTGAGATATGTTTAAATAACATGTTCCAGCTTCATCAACCTGAGTATTATTGAAGAAATTAATGTTCTGATTCCCAAATAAACTTTTTCCATTATCCGTACAACAGCATAATTTATGAAGCTAGACATATCTTTACCATCAAACCAAGGATCATTAGGAAAATGGATTCAGCTGCTATATAATTTTCTGATTTGCTAGGTGTAGTCTCATGAATTAGAGTGGACTATAAATGTTATAATAAAATAAATAAATAGAACACTTTGCTTGACTGAGCAAAGGAGTAGATAATTTCCTCAAAGCTGGGTTTTATTTATTATTTGTATTCTATAAAACTGAGGAGAAAGGTATAGAAGAGGACAGCATAAAGGGTCTGTTTAGCAATTTCCAAGCAGAAGGCTGGATTATTTTTTTCCTGCTGACCTCAACTTTGAACATCCGCTAAAGCCCCAAATATTAGACAAGAGGCAAAGCTGCATTGGTTTCATTTGTAATTATGTATCTGTTGCTGTTGTCCTTCCTTGGTTTTCTGTTTTCCTCTTTCCCAAGAAGCTCCTACTCCTTTTTATATTTACATATTTCACTTCATCGGTTTCATAAAGTTTAAGTTTTTTCTTAAAAAGTTCTCTCTGTATAAAACTTTACACCTGCACAATTTCCCCTTGTTTAAGGATTGGCGTTAGGTTTGTTAAGTTCCGTATTTCAGGATTTGGGGGCAAGAAGTTCCAAATGACCTTCTTTTCTATTTTCTTTAGAGCTGGGCTAGAGGAAGAAGTCATCAGTAGAAGGGTAATATATTAGGATGTGTTAGGAGAGCTAGATTGATAGGTGGCAGCTATCGTAACTTTTCCAGGAGAATCCATAAAAGTTATAAACGATCCACCATCCTCAGTTGGTAATAAAATGTTTGGAGATTTTTCTTCCTCCAGTTTTGATGACATTATTGTAGTTTTGATTAATTATGAAAGCTGTATAAAATATGAGAATGAGCCAAGAGGTAGAAATTATCCCTCCTAATTCCCTAATCTTTCCTGCAGTGTCAAGCCAACCCCCTGGTTTAAGTAAAAGATGAGGGTAATATAGCAGAAAGGATAAAAATTGGGTTCAAATAGAGTCAATCTTGGGCTAAATTGGACTGGACATAGTTGAACCCTCCCCTCCCCACACATACAGCCTAAGGTACCAGTCACTGATAGCAAATTTGAAACAGAGCAGCCCTTCTAGTACTTGGCGCTTGTGGTGTGCAGTGTAATTTGGGCTCTCCGTTTTTGTTATTCCCCTGCTAGCATTAATTATTACTTCGAACCGGTGGTAATAGCAATGATGTGATTTCCCTGTAGCTTTAATTGTGTAGATTCTATTACATATACCCCTTAGGAAAGGCAGACATTCTTATATTCTGGGTATGCCCTAACCTGCAACTCAGGAAGTTGACCAGCTATTATAACATTATTGCTGCCAGCAAATAAAGATCCATATCTACAAAACTCAAGTTGCAATTATATTTTGAGTGCTTGTTTGCATAATGATCTAACAAATGGCTTCAGACTGGCAAATTCATTTCAGCAATAATGCATCAATTAAAGTAGGCACTTGAACATGTAACTCTATAACATGTATGAGATGGTTACTAAGGAAACCATGCAACAATCTTAAGTATAAAACTTGAGACACACAAACAATAGTAAGTTTTATTTGCTAAGTGGCATTGCTGTTCCATCTGATTCTATTTCTTATTATGAATATCAACATTTTACTACTATCTTAATATTTACATAATACTGGAGCCAGTGTCATTGCTGGCTCACCTCTAAGAAAGACATTGTGTCTGAAGGAGCAAATGTAAATATGTGGAGACAATGGGCTACGATATGGGAAACTCTGCAATTTACTCTTTACAAAAAGTGTGGCACTGGGAATAAAAGCTTCTCCCATTACCCAGAGGCTTGAACACATTTCTTTTGCAGATTAAATTGTAATTTTAAAGAATTATTAAAATAACCATTTGTATTTTAGGAATGCAGTCCTATGGGAAGTTTGTGACAGCAAAAATGAATCCGGTGGTCTGCATATGGCTCCCAGATCCCATTGCTGTAATAGAGAGGGAACAAAGACACTTGGATATTGAAAGGGATTTTACTCTGTCATTTAGGTTTTGTGTCAGTGCAGGAGCTGCTTTTCTCTGGGTTGTTTTTCTATATTCTGTTGCTCAAAGCAGTGCCATGCATGGGTGTACCCTGGGGAAAATGAATTCAATGTAATGCTGTAATGTTTGAAATGTAGAGAATGCCCAGCTGCAGGAAGCAGAAAAGGAACTAGCACTTTCCTAACACTACAATATTCACGTATTAGGTAGCCATAAAATATATATTTGTCTTTGTTGTCAGGCATAGGCACTGAAAAGGCATTGCCTGTCCAAAGTAAAATACTTTAGCAAAAATAATTTCAGCATATATTCATGTAATTTAAAACATTTTATTCTAGGGAATTAAACCAAAAGAATCTTCCACATTCTTCTTGTGTTTCAAGTTCAGGTTGCATGCATTTCATTTAAAGAGAGAGCTTCTCCCTCTTTCTTGCAACCCCCAAGAGGACACAGGGTATGTCTCTAGGTGAAGGAAAGGGGCACTATGGCAAAATGAGAAATCTGCTACAGGCTTCTCCAGCTTGCCATTGTTCCCATGGAAACACTGGGAATGAAATCCAGCTCCACCTTCCTTTTAACCGTGAGCTTTCTTACAAAGTAGATCACAGCAAAAATGCTGTCAGTCCTTTTGGCCAATGAAGAAAAGGAGGATGTGTTTATTAGAACCAGCTAAGAATTTCATAAAATGAATTGATATTTGGCAATTATAAAATTCCTTCTTGGGTTTCCATAAAAATACTGACTCAAGGAGAGGAGATGTCAGCTACCTGTGACAACCTTGAAATGATAATTAAGAATTACGAACAGCTTGCGTTAATTTGTGGCTGCTGCTGTTGGACTTGAGATATGAAAAGGGAGGGCACTCACAACTAAAAAAAGCTGTTGTTGTGAAATTACCCAATCTCACTCACTTAATAAGGCAGTTAGAGGTTGCTGTTTTCTATTCATTTCCTCTTCTCTATTATGTACTCATCTTGGAAAATCCATTGAAGATGGAAAAAACTAGGCTGGCTCATAAGGCCTTTTGACCCATAGCACTAAAAGCTCCTTATCTGGGAGTCCTTGTGATTCACGATTCTCTTTCATGAAAGAGTCTTTTGAAAGAAATATTCTACTATAGAGGTGTGAAAGCAGGGAGAAATAAAGACACCAACTTGTTAGAGAGTTGGAGTTCGAGAAATGGGGTGAAATACCATCTTTGCATCCCTTTTAAAAGAAATGGGAAAGCTGTACATTAAAAAAAACATTTTACTTGGAAGGTATACTCACATCCTAAGTCATTCTAATCAATTTGAATTTCACAATTTTGATTATTTCAAAGTAATTTCCCCACCTAAATTCCAACATTACCCCATATCCCCAAAAGGAACTGACAGATGAGTGTATCACAGTCCCATTTCAAATCAGGGAGAACAATTGCTGGGTGCTTTTCTCATTGGCAGGAAAATCTAGCAAGTGCTGCACTTTCTCTTGCCCTGTAATAAACTATTAAGACAGCTACTTACCAGCCTTCTTAACAAAGCAGAGTTGAGACTGGCTGTGTAGACAGAGTATATTTATGCTGGCATTTTTGTGCTGCCTCATGGAGTACAGCAGATCAGACTATTTAGATATGCTCTACGATTGAATAAAAATGACAACAAATACAGAAGTCAAATAACTGCCAGGGTTGAATGGAGTTCTGAAACAGAATATCTCCACTTAATTTCTACTCACCTCTTGTATTAAACAGGACATGACGAAACTATTTCTTTAAAAAAAATTTTATTAGATATAAACATTCAAAACAGTGAACATGGTGTCTCTTCTTTGACATATATTTCTGTCCAATCTTTTTACAATTAGAAATAAAGAAGTTTATATACTTTATATATTTATATACATGTATACATTTTTGTGTATCATTTTTCCAATTATCTTTTATTCCCTTTTATCACTTCTCTACTTATTTTAAATCTATGAACACCCTTTCATGTCTCTCCATTTATAAAATTTGTTCCATATTTTATAATATTCTAGTTCATCTTGTCCCTTCAATTCAAGTGTAAGTCTGTCCAGTTCGGCGCAATGTAATATTTTCCCAATCAAGGCATCTTTACTTGGAATCTCTCTTGCTTTCCAGTTTTGGGAGAATGTTATTCTTGCTGCAGGAATTATGTGTATAATTAAATAAGTATCAATTTTGTTTACATTCCCCTCCTTTATTCCTAATAAAAACATCTCTGGTGTGTACTGAATTTCAACTGTCATCATAAAAGAACTGCCATTTCTTTTAGCCATGACCAAATTTTATGCCAAAAAACCTGTGCTTTCTTGCAGGTACATCATATATGATAGTAAGTACCCCGTGCTTTCATTCATCTCCAGCAATTGGGAGATTGGTTACCATATATTCTAGCTAAAACTATTTCTAATGTCTGCAGGCACACAACTCTTATTTGTCAGCATATGAGGGCCAAGCCATTACAAACAAAAATAAAGAAGTAATGTTCTAATAATTTCTTACTCATTTTGGGATATAACCTTAAAATGAAAAATCAAATGCTGGGCAGCCACATAATACATTGAAAAGTATTATTCTGGAAATGAGGCTTCACAGCTGCAGAAAAAAACAGACATAAAAAACTGTTTTACTAACTTAGAAAATGCTCCATTCTTGAAATTTTGAATGCTCAGAATTAGAATATAGGAAGGCTGAATAAGGAATTTTAAGAATGGAGAGCGTAAGAGGCATTCAAATTCACTAAACTCATTCATATGGCCTTCTTGCAAAGAAGTTGATATAGCATATTCTAATTCCGTTTAAATCAATATGTAGAAATGCTTCAGGGGAATAAATCCTTATCCCAAATGCAAATAAATCAGCATTTATACCACAGAATTTGGTGACCAACCTCAAAATAGCTGCAATAAAATCCTCAAGCAGCTGTCTACCCACAGTTCAGCTACAAGAGTTTGCAGCAGTATTTCAACCTGACAACTTTAAGAGATGTAGACTTCAACTCCCAGAATTCCCCAGCCAGTAGGCTCTAGGTCTAGGTCTCTAGGATATTCCTGATGGAATATCCTAGCAGAGAACCAGACATTTTGCAGACAGGATTAAGCCAATGCCTTTCTTTCAGACTTCCAGCAAGGGAGACCAGGTATGGATACATCAGATCCTGGGAGCTCTGAGGGCTCTGGCTCTACCATTTGGTGCTCATCTTCTATTCAAGTAGGAAATTCTGTCTGCATCCTGCTGTGAACTGTGTGGCCCATCTGTTTTTCTGCATCTTTCCCCACGTGCTCCTTCTCCCAAGTGCCCTGAACTGAATCATCTCACTTATGGGAGTTCCCTAGAGTGCTGCCTTTCTATTTTCTTGTTGCCAGAGAGCATAAGCATAATCTACACCCAATTATTTTTCTGAATAGAACAGAACCATGTTGCATGCTGCTGTTTCTGTATCAAGAGTATTTTTCTGGCTGAGATCTTCTCTTGCTGTCCAGCCTGGAAAGATCTGCTTTGGAGTTCATTTTGTTTGAATGCTTTGTTTCAATATCGTCCTCAGGGGATTGTGCTCCTGTTCCTGTATCTTTCAGTTCTAACCTGTGCAAATTGCTCTTCACTTGCCACTGATACTGGAGGCATACATTCTAGTTTTATGAACATTTAGAAAAACAACTTGAGAAATTTAACTTCAATTTCCTCAGCTGAATACGATTGCGGATAGCTTCAAGGGTTAAATGAACAAATGAAGGTATCCATAATGGAATAGACCAATTACACATCATAAGCTTACATGCCATATATTAAGATTCATAAATAATGTTGGATGATGATGATGGTGAGGAGGAGGAGAGGGAGGGAAGGAGGGAGATGGAGTGTGTTGTCCTGGTCACTAAGATTTCTATTCTTTTGTTTTGGTTCAGAAGCATCTGGCTGATCACTACTGAAGGCAGAAAATATGTTGCCAGTTAAATACTTATTTCTTTTATTAGTGTTCTACTATATATGCACTTTTTGCTTTTTCTACCATGCTGCATACCACTAAATGCAACTTCACCTCAAAAAAAATTGCCTGCTCATAGCTTTCAAACTTATTTCTGGAATTGTAAAAGCTACACACCTTACTTTTAAAATAAAAATGTATAACCTTTCTATACTGATTCAAAACTATGCAGAAGGAGCCACAGGGTTCCCCACCCACCCACCCACCCTTCAGCTGAAAGGAACCTTTTACTCCAAACACAACCTCTGATGTTTGAGCTTCACTGTTTTCAGAAGTAGTCTCCACTTAGGCTGTCTATACACATATCTGGCAGGGTGGCTATTCATTTTGGCCACTAATGGAGCCTTTGGGACTCATCCTTTCATCTATTTTGACAAGAATTGTAATTGTCCGCAGCGGGGTTGGCTAGCCGATTTAGCAAGTGAGCTAATTCTATAAGACAGGCCATGCATTAGTTATGGGGCTTTGGTACCCATCCATAAAACGTCTTTCCGAAATGTTTGCGGGTGTGCGTGCAGGAAACCGGGTTGCCCTCTTTACAAATCGGAGCCACGTATCATTTCAAACTTGGCTGCAGTGAAGGCGAACTGATGAAAACAGGGACGCGCCAAGATTTATCGAGCCCACCCAGGCTTGTCCCACGCGGTTCCTCTTCCTCAGAGGTTTTACGGCCTCGCAAAGTAATCTGGGCTGTCCCCCGCACCCCCAACTCCCCCGTGCCTCGGCCCACGTGAAAAGCCTTTCAGTGCTTTGGCGCGCCGGGAAAAAAAAGCTCGATTCTTCCCCAGGCTGTGAATGAGGAGAGAGGGAGGTGCGAGGGCCCCGAGGAGGAGGAGGAGGAGGAGGAGGGAGCTGAAGAAGCGAGCGCGAACGACAGGCTGGGGCTGCTTCTCTCCTCGCCTACCGCCCAGAGAGCCGGGCAGACAAAGAGGACGAGGGCGGCAAGCTGAGCCTGGAGCTCTGGAGCTTCAAGGTCACTCGCGCCTGAGAAGCCCCTTCCTCGCCACCTTCCCTCGGCCTTCACCCCGCACACACACACATACACATCGCGACCCCCGGTTTTACCTGAGCAGCTGCCGAGCCTCGCACGCGCGCCTTCATTTCCCGCCCCTTTTCCCGCCCTTTGCCCATCCCCGTGCGGTGCGTGCACGGCCGGCGGGCTGCCGCGTGAGCTTTGCTTTCGCCTCCGCCGAGAGTCCCTCAGGCGCGAAGGGCGCCGAGTCCGCGGGGCAGGCGCTGATCTTGGACCCGCCCGCAAACGCCGCGTCGCTTTTCCTCGCGGTGCGGGCAGCCCTCGCCGCAGCAGCCGGAGAGCCGCCCCCCCCCCTCCCCGGATTGATGGAAGCGCCGAAGGCTGCCGTCTTTTCGCCGCCGGGCTGCCGGCCCAGACGCAACCGTTCGGGTGGCGCTCGTCGGCTCGCCTTGGCGGGATAATGCGCCGCCGCCGTGCCTGCTGGTCGCCCATCCGAGAGGCCCCCCGGTCGGCGCCATGTCCCCCCCAGCCTCGGCGGCCGCGGCCAGCAGCAGCGAAAGAGGCAGCAGCACCTCAGTGCCTCAGGAGGAGGCGGAGGGAGTCCGAGAGGAGGTGAGGACGGAGCGGAGGTGCCTGCTCTCGTCGGGCGGCCCGGAGCAAAACACGTTGTTTGAACCATTTGCATGTGACGGTTTTGCATGGCACGCTCGTTGCATCGCGTTGTGCTTCCCTTCGCTCCGACAGAGGGGTTGCTTTGCAACCCCGCCGGGATCTGGGCCGGGTGTTTTGCGCACACGCAGGCACGCAACCTCCCGCTTGCACTGTCGCCCTCGGTGCCTCCCGGTCCGCTCCTTCTGCAGCGGAGACACCTGCGACAGCAGCGGGACGTCTCGGTTTTCTCTGTAGACCCCAAAAGCGCCCGGGAGAAACGAGGTGTTTCTTCTCGCCTTTCTCTCAAGTTCTGTGGTTAAGTTGCCTTCACCGTTCTGCCCTCGGGCTCCTCGACTTATGGACCAAAGTATTCATTACATCTACGAAGCGGTCTAATAACAATGACCGTCGAATCCTGCCCCTTGGTGTTTTTTTAAGAATGGCATCACCCATTAAGTTGTAGATTTGTGAGCTGAAAGGGAGGTTTCCATATCTACAACGCATCCCTAGAGGAAACCGGATATTTTCATGGGATTGATCTTGAACCAAGTAGTAAGATTGAAGGAGGCTGCATGAATTCATGCCTCGTATGATTTGGGGTAAAACAGTGCAGTTCCAGCCTTACATATTCTGTCTAGAAATGAAATTCGTTCAAGGAGTAAACATCGAAAATCGGCTGTGAGGTAATGTTTTCTTCCCGAGGACAAATGAAGCATCCAAGGATAATGAGTTTCATGGCAACAAAACAAAGTAGAGGAGGCATACAGTGGAAAATGGCTTCACATATTTCACTGTAGTTTCACATTTACATATGGAATTAAGGCATTTTGCTGCTCCGTTAATTTGTCATAGATATTGGTGATTCGCTTCGGTTAATGTTGACTGCCGTGCCCAACTCTTAACAATCTTTCAGCAAGATGTGATACTTTTTCAGTAAGTTCAGTGTTACTATAAATGCCAGATGGAAACTACACCATTCATTATAGGATGAATAAACCTTGAGGACAAGGCAAACCCAGGAAGAAGAATGAGTAGCTAGGAAGTAAAAAGGAGATGCTGTCTTGAATTGGATCCATGCATTAGTTTTGGATAAAGGCTTTTCTGATTACATCTTCTGAGACAATTGGGTTGCATCCGGGACCTTTTACGTGCAAGGCATGTGCTCTGGCACTGAGCCTCTTTCTTATTTTTTTTTGCCATGAACTTTTCCTTTCTTTCAGAGCATCAGGATAAGGTTGTAACAAGATAGGTTGCAGATGGAAACAGCAGATGCAGCTGATGCTTTTTGGCAAACCTGACATAGAATCCGGCTGCAAGGGATCAGCTCCAAATGACATAAATTTCAACATTCCTTCATTTTGTGAAGTATAAGAAAGAAGCAGATACAGAAGCAATCTTTGGCATCTTCTTTTCTCTATAACACAGTTAGTTGTGGCATCTCTTGTATGTCTGTACACACACTTAGGTACACCCACTTATACATGGGGCTAATTAGTGCTATGGAGTTTACTCCTGGCCTGTCGCCTCATTTTTTGGGGGGGTGACATTCTCTCATTGACTTTCTACATTCGGAAACATTCTTATGACTCTCTTGTAGTCTCAGTTATAATGCTGTAACTATTTTTCCCCTTATACATTTATGGATAAGTCTACTCCTGTGACAGAAACAAAGTACAAAAGAAGGAAGGAAATGGTGATAAAGTATGTAGAGTATGAAGTCATTTAAATCCACTCCAGACTTCACTCTAAAAATGAAAATGAATAAAGAATTTTGAGGGATTATCTGGAAAGCATCTTCTCACAAGATAATTGTGTGAATGCAAGTTGGTTGTCCTTACTTATATAAATTCAACTTTTTGAATATAAATCAAAGGATTTTTTTTCATCTAATCCCCAGTCTGCGCTAATCAGATATTTTGTAATACAATGTAGCTACCATAAGCTCTCAGCCCACATGAGTAGGAGCTAGAAAAAATTAGAATAGAAGTCCAGATTGTATAAGTTTGACTAATAAAGATTGGTTCTTCATCCTTATTGGTTGAATAATCTCAGAGTTACAGTCCCAAAGCATCTCCTGCTGGAATAATGATTTATACCCATCTCCCCCTCACCAGTCCCTTTTCTTCTGTTCTTCTCTTAAATTTTTGAATTCTGATTTCAAAATCTAAAATCTTTCATTTATTAGTCACATGATTGTTAAGTGAATCTGGCTTCCCCATTGACTTTGTTTGTCAGAAGGTTGCAAAAGGTGATCACATGACCCTTGGACACTGTAGCGATGATAAATATGGTTGCCAAGTGTCTTAATTTTGATTGTGTAACCATGGGGATGCTGCAGTGGTCGCAAATGTGAAAAATGGTCACAAGTCCCTTTTTTCAGTGCTTTTGTAACTTTGAACAGTCACTAGATGAATTGTTGTAAGTTAAGGATTACCTGTATGTGTTGCTGTTTCATGCATAAGAGTCTAAACTGCTTAATTCATCCCTCAGAACAAAGATCAAGAATTGAACAAAGTCTTCCGTTCAAATAACTACCCTACAAAATTTTGCTCCTAACTCCAAATTAGGACTGACTGTTGTAGTCATAGTTATGATTTATTCAGTAGCATCAATGAGTATCTTTTCAACATATCTTACATGGTAAGCTCTGTAAGGCATTGACAAATAAAATATCAAGAAAAAAAAGTTAAAAAACAGAAATGATAAAAATACAGCTTCTAGCTTACAGTAATGCATTGTGTGAAACCAATCAGAATCTTAACAAGAATTAAACGTTTTGAATTAGGATTAAAAGAATAAGCATATGAATACCATATAGATGTCCTAGCATGCTATTTAAGGAAAAGGGGAAATTGGGAAAATGAATAAGTGGCAGAGCAAGGGATTACAAATTATCTGCACTGACAGAATTAGAGAATGATAGTTACAGAGAGATAAAGTGGAATAAAGTTCTGAGGGGTTTTCCAAGCAACAATGAATGTGTTGAACTCTTGGAAAGATGGAACACTAATTTAGAAAATTAGACCAAATAGCTTGTGATTTGAATAATGAGAGAAATGAATGAGTTTGGCATGTAAAGCATCAGACAATGCATGGGGGGTGGGTGTCACGTGCATGCGCAGGGGGCGTGGGGGGACAGCACGCATTGCCTTCTGGGTGCTGGCACATGCATACAATTTTCAGCAAGGGAGCTGAAAAAGGTTAGCCACTACTGATCGTGGCTAGTTCTGATAGTTCTGTTGCAAGAGAGGAGTGTAGTACTCTTCTTGTGAAATACTTCTGGACTCGCTCAATTGTATTAATGTCTGATACGCAGTATGGATTCCAGACAGATAAGCTGTATTCAAGTATTGGTCTGGCAAAAGTTTTGTATGCTCTAGTTAGCAATTTGATATTTCTGGAGGAGAAGCTTTGTAAGATTAGACTTACAACTCTTAATGCCTTTTTGGCAATGCTGTTACAGTGAGCTCTGGCGCCTTAGGTCATTTGATATGAGAACTCCAAGGTCCTTGACAGAGTGAGGATTATCAACGAGGTCATATCTGCCTAGTTTGTATTTGGTGTACTGATTTTCTTTTTCCAATGTGTAGGACAGAACATTTGTAGTTGCAAATTGTTTGACCATTCAGACACATAATCGAGGTCGCTTTAAAGGACAGTAGCATTGTCGGTGGTGTTGAACAGTTTTACGTTATCCGCAAAGAGGATCCAACTTCTTTTTGACTTACTCTACCAACATAAAATCCAACCACTCATGGACAGATTCCTAGTGGAATGTATTTCATGTTCTATAGGAATTCAGTAACTGGTGAAATTTTGGATTTACACTTCTCCAGATTTGCAGTTTATGGACAGCATACACTAGGTTCACAATTCTCAGTTAATGTGTTTCAGACTGGCATCATGGTTGGACTATGAGAAAATATTATAATGTTTTGTTTTTTCATGTTTTCCCTGTGGAAAACAGCATATAGTCTGATGACATGGATATAAATTTGGGTCATGCTGATATAAAAGAAAGGAATTTGTTTAGGAGAAGGAACTAGGCTTCTCAAAGGCACCAGTGTCGGTTCCTATAAAGAGGAGGAAAGGTATGTGTGCTTACTTAAATGTAAGATAGCACAAGAAGATATAGCTCAAGTGCTGATTGGCTCCCATTATACTAAGAACAGATTTCAGGACAGAAGATAACTATCTTGATATGGAGGCATTATGATGAGGTCAGAGCTTTATTATTACCTTTATTGTCAGAGTACAACATGTGTACAATGAGATTGGCTGCATATAACTCAGCTGGTCAAGGGTGGCGTTGGATAGATGAGTTCTAAGACTCCTGCAACTATTTTGGGTAAAACTATCCTCTTCCAGCCAACCATGTTGTGATTGTGATTAGTCTAAGCAAGGTTTCTATGGGCAGGTCTTTTTTCCTCTCTCTCTTCTCACCTGATTCCCCCTCCCACACAAGTAAACCTCCCACCAACCCATCTCTAGTGACTCTGAGCCAGATAGAACCAGTGTTCCTTTTTTGTTATTTGTGTCCATGTGGTGCGTATGCGTCTCCACCCAGATTTTTTTAAAACCAGCCAATGCAAAGGAAACTGGAAAATAACCAAAATATGGTTGTTCTTAATGTAACCAGGTCAACTTTATATTTAGCCTTGCTTTATCAAGTCAATCATTTATCCAGGTATAGCTCATTTATATCATGCACATGGACCTGTGAGCTCTTTAGGGCTATCTTGTAGTTGGAGGAACATGGGGGTAGAAACCATAATAATGTTGGAATTAAAACTATATTGAGTTCGACTGTACGCAGAAAGCTAAGAATAATAAATAAGTTGAGAAGTTACTGTTACAGTCACTTGTATTGTTTCTGTATTGCAGAAAGAGAAAACTAATTTTCGTTTATAAGGGTTCTCATTCTCATTAGACTTTACAGAAGAACCTGCTTAACTCAATGTAGATAGTAACTAGACTCTTGTGGAAAAAAAACTTAAGGAGAAAAATAATTTCAGGAAACTGAGAAGTAGAAAAATAAACCTGGCAAGAGGCTCCTGTCACTCTGCCTGCCTAAGGAGATACGTACCTTGTATTGCCAATTGTTATAAATGACACTGGAACCTCCATGTTGTTGCTTAAGTCAGATAAATACTGCAAAAGGATTATTCGTGTATCTTAATCATATTATTTGCACACACCAGATCAAAACAAAGAAGCTCAAGTTGCTAGTCCATTATATTCTTTACCTAGTGATTAACAAACTTCATAATGATAACACTGATTTTGCTTTTTTGTAAGTCTTTCCTTGGGCTATTAAGAAATTCAGCTATATTTTTTTCAAAATTCCTTCTAAGGCTCAGATGTTATAAAGGTAAAACCAAGAGCTGCAAATTGGAATGAGTTAGGATTTAAAAATTGGAATTTAGGAAACCACCTTATACCAAATCAATGTATTAGTCCACTTGGCTCTGTATTATACTATGCCTGGTTTGGAGCTGCCTAAGAATGAAGTTGGATTTTTGCATGCATTCTGTAATAAAGCTTATTGGTTTCCTTTAACAATGTTTTTAATTCTCTTGTAATATTTTTTGCATGATTTTGTCCTGTTTAATAAACAGATTATCATTATATCCCTTTTCTTGGGTCTTTGAGTAAGATTTGACGCCTGATGGCTGCCTAGAAAAAAAATTGTATTGGCAACATTCACAGATAACAAAATGAGAATAATATCAAACACTACTTAAGAAAAGCAGTTCCACATGCTGTGTCTATCATGAATCCACCAATATTGTATTTCTCCTGGTGCATTTTTAATTTCTCCAGTGCAAATTATGCAATGAATAGAACTGACAGTCTTTGAGAGAAGCATATGTTACTGTCTCAACAGATGCTTAGAAACTCATCTCTTCTGCAGTTAGAAGCACTAATGACTTTGTAGTAAGTTAACACTATTTAACACTATGGGTTATGCAATACAACTTCCTTAGCCTCTGATCAGTGGTGGGATTCAAAAAGTTTTACCACCAGTTCAGTGGTGTGGCTTAGTGGGTGCGCTTTGCGCATGTGCACATACCTTGTGTAGGTGCAGAGGCATTTCAACTCACCTCCTGCACTCTCCTGGTCACTTTAGCAGCTGTCGTATGACATTCTGGATAAAGGTGAGTTTGGGAGCCCAGGTGGGCAGGTAGGTCCAACAGCAGAGCAGTGGAGAGAACTGGTTTGGTCTCTGCTGCTCATCGCCACTACCAGCTCAGTCAAACCGGGCCAAACCAATTGAATACCACCACTGCTTCTGATATGAGATCAATTTTTATAAGTTTTCTGAAAATATAACATTTTTCTAGAGTTGACTAGAGGAAAGGGGGCAAGCAATTTTTTTTTTCTGTTGGAAATTTTGTCACCAAAAGGAAGAAACAAAATGTTTTTTGTAGCTTCAGCAAATATACATGTAGTCCTTGACCACAATTGAGCCCCAAATTTCTGTTGCGAAGGAAAACATTCGTTAAGTGAGTTTGCCTCATTTTATGGTGTTTGCCACAGTTGTTAAGTGAATCACTGTAGTTGTTAAATTAATCAAATTGTTCATCAGAAGGTCACAAAAGAAGATCACAAGACCCCAGGACTTTGCAACCGTCATAAATATGGGTCAGTTGCCAAGCATCTGAATTTTGATCACATGACCATGGGGATGCTACAACCATTGTCAAATGTAAAAACTGGTCATATGACTTTTTTCAGTGCTGTGGTAACTTTGAATGGTTACTAAATGTACTGTTGTAATTCAAGGACTACCTACATAAAGCCATAACCTAGTAAAATATCATTCTAAAAGACTGGAAAAGGCATTGATGTAAACCAGGGGTCCCCAAACTTGGTAACTTAATGCTTGTGGACTTCAAGCAGATCTGGCTGAGGAATTCTGGGAATTGAAGTCCACAAGTCTTAAAATTGCCATGTTTGGAGACCTCTGGTATAAACCATTGCACAGCTGTTGCCACTTTTTGTAGACAATATGTGTGCTGACTGAACAAATGATTTGCTCTGGTGTACAGCATATTCCTGTTAAGATCAAAACTCTGTGAAAGACAACTTGAATCTACTTTCTAGTTGATTCATTGCTTCTTCCCACCAAAATGCTCTGTTGTGCCTGTATTTGTGGAAACAATTCTTCCTAAAGTAATACTTTCAAGAACTATGTAATAGACATAAATTCCTGGAGATGTGAAATGCTGGCCATTCAGGAAAGAATGAACATTTCTTATAGTTCACATGCATACTTTACACATAAAATGAATATGCTTTGACTCAGGAGTTTTTCCAAATTAGGGATTCTTGTTCCCTTTGTGAACAAGCTTAGACTTGGGAAATGTATATGCTTTAGGAACACAATCTTTGAGTAGGCATTAAAATTGGGCAGCTGGCCAGTAATTACAAAGGAGGGAAAGTCCAAGTTATGTATCTGTGGGTTCATATATATATTTTACCTTTGCAGATTTTTTTATTTTCACACAAAATGAATGGTTTTGTCTTGCACGATTTCAGGCTAATTTATCTGGATTGCAGAAATCTGAATGGACAATAGGTGGCAGCAAAGAAATATAGTTTTACATAATTCAGAGAGTAGTTAAAAGTAGCAGGTTTGATCATCTTGGAGGGAAGCAATATGGGGTCTATGGATCAAAAATACAACTTTATTGTTATTGTCAGCCAGATGTTTAAACTGGATTTGACATTTTTCTCCACCTATAGAGTCTTTCCCAAAGATCTGGGATAGGCAGATGTTTTGTGGTGGTAAAGATATAGTGGCAGAATATAAGCCATTCCAAATAAAGTTGTCTTTTGAAATGGATTAATAGTGATTTTTGTCAATGGTGTTCAGGTGGTGCTCCAGTTGTTTTGGGATTACACCCAAGCCTATTACTTTTGGTGGTATATTTGCTTTCTTCTGCTGCAGTCATTCTACGTCTATTTGCAGTTGTGTTTTGTTTTCTTCTCCAATTCTTTCTCTCCTATTCTGCTCTCTTCAGGCTACCAAGGCCACTATCCAGATTTTTTTCTTATCAACAATTGTTAAGTCTGGGATGTTATATGGCAAGTGTCTGTTTAAATTCCAAAGTCCCGGGGCATCCTAGCAGCTTTATTTTCTCTTACTTTGTCTACTAGCAGCAGGCATTTCTTTCTTTTTTCTTTTTTTTATAAAGTTTTATTGTTTTTTTAATACAAACAAACAAACACAACATAAAAACATCAAACCATCTTCCATATATGTACATACAGTGTGTCGGTTGGTTTACAAATTGTTTCTGCTTCCACTTCGTAGTCTTCAATTAGAATTACATTGTATATGTTCTCATATTGTCAATTAAATATTCCTAAATACATTAATATTGTTAGTCAATCATTTGACTATACTATTATTCATTCATGTTTAACAAAATAATCCATATTTTATTTAACTTATTTTATGACAGTTCATATTTCCATCTCAAATCTATCCTATAATCATTTTATAGATATAATAAAGAATACATCTTTATAGATTCATTATGTTCTACAAATCTACATATTTCATTACCATTTTTATTGTCTAACCATTAATAGAATAGA
>BHFT01010618.1:0-12302 GCA_004320025.1 Laticauda laticaudata
GATGCATCGCATTAACCAACGGATGGCAAGCGTTTTTCTCCATTTTACATCCTCTTTCCATCCGTTGGTGCAGTTTGACATGGGCTTTAGATGAGCCTGTGTCATTTGTCACTGTCATTGTTTGAGGACATGGACATTGAATGGAAAGATGCAGAAGACGCTGTCATGAATAGGATTCATGGAAGAACTTTGCTGCTCTATGCACTAATGAGATGATGATGATGATGATGATGATGATGATGATGATGATGATGATGATGATTGGAGGATAGTTTGAAACAAGTTACTGTGGGAAAGATGAACTATTTGTATGCAAGCTACTGTGGCAATTCTAGATGGCATCCAATAATTTATTAAAGCTAAAAATATTACAAATCTCCTAAAATCATAAACAAAATGCTGTTGTTTTCCAAACTTGCTCCCTAAGGCTTCATAGAAAAGGAATGTCTTCAACTGATTCCAAAAGAATAAAAGTCTAGGAATTGTTTTAACCTAAAGTGTAAGCTATTCCATGGTTAGAGGATTGCCACATAAAATAGCACTTCCATCCTCAGGATCACTCTATGATAAATATTGATGATATCCTTTCCTGACCAAATTATGTAGGGTAGGGAAATTCCATTAGAAAGAAATAGTCCTTGAACGAAGCACCTTGAACTAAGTCTGGAAGCTCACTGGCAATCAATATAACTCTTATTAGTTTTTCTAGGTTTGATAAAAGCCAGATGGTACAGGCAAGCAGGATGTTGTTACAGAATATAAGATCCCTGGAATCTCATACACTGTATTGTGGCTCTACAGGTGAAAAAGCAGTGGGAGAAACTTATGAGAAATGTCGCCTTTGCTGCTGACTTGTGGGAAATTAGCAAAGGAAAGTTGCAAATGGCTATCATGTCACTGTGCTTACTATGACATTATCAAGAGTCAGGTTGTGATTGTGATTTCAGGAATATTGCAGTGGCTGAAACATTGCAGATCTTTTTATAAAGGAGAAAATCTTAATTTGAATAAGATTTACCTCTGAACAGAAATATGTACCATTGCATTATACAGCAGTGTATCTGGGCTTGGATCACTCGAAATGAATACTGAAGCAAATTGATACTGGCAACAGTGGTAGCTTTCCTGGGAATTGTGGTAATTAACATTTTATAAAGAAAGGACTATATTTTGGTGAAAAGATTGCAGTGATTGCTTCAAGTTTTGTTGTGACCTGATGAGTTACCAAGTTACAAGGTTTTTAAGCCTCTGTAGGATTGTATACTAATATTTTCTTGGTACAAATTTATCTGAATAATTTTATAACTGTTCTTGATTATTTCCAGTCATTCTAATAGGCAATTTTGATAAAGTCTGAGTTAATTTGTGGAATAATTCAAGGCAATATTGATATAATTAGTCCTGGATGTCCTTATTCCATTCAGTGAGTAAAATTATATCCGTGGCTTTTCAAGAAAGCCAGATGCAATGAAGTGAGTGACACGTTGGCTAGAGTGATGAAAAATGAGTTTCAATGAATGTAGGCAGAAATGCATCTGAAGACATACTCTAGTGATGCAGCAAGGAAAATATTTTTATACTACTTTTTTTCGGCACAGACTTCCCAATAATTTGTGCAGGTGATAAAATACTATTAGAGCTGGAGCAATTAGAAATAAATATAAAGAATTTTATTCATAACCCAATTATAAGAATTTGTTTGATTTTCCAAACATTTTGTCCCAGTGAAAGAGATATATAGAATGTAAGAGAGAAACAATACAATTCCTATATTTTTAAAAATAGAATGGATTGACTGTTAGGCTTAGTATATATTCTTTTTCTTATCTTTTCTTTGGCAGTCATGGGGAAAAGGTTTCGGGCTTGCCACATTCCTAAGGGGGGAGGACTGGAGATAGAGAGAGTTGTTTAGGCTAGGTGATTCTTCTTCCCATGGGAAAATGAGCTGTCCATGCTTAGGCCCCTTCAGGTGGAGATTTATGACATCAAGCAACATTAAATTACTTCTATTGGAGAATGTGACTTTTAGGAGTTGTTTCTAACTTCTAATATTGTGGTGTAATTCGGGGTTATGTCAGATCTGGAATTACCATGGACTTTGCCANATGGACTTTGCCAATTTGATGCTTTCCTAAATAAAATAAATTGTCTTGGAAGATGGACTTTGTTCTTTTCTTTTTAAATGGATTTCCTCACTTGGAAACCTGACAATGAATTGAACACAACACATGCAAAATAAGCTAGATGTATCTATATACCCTGATTAAAACTGATGCTGCAGACTTCTCTGTTTGTTGAAAATGGTTGAGAGGGTGATCAGTCTACCTCTCCAAAAGATTCTGAAGTGGATTATATTGACACTTTTCAGAAAAAAAAATTCAAACTGGGATTATAAAATAAAGATAGCATTGATTCTACTATTTCCTCTCCTGTCTTTAACATCTACATAAAATTGTTGGGTGAGATAGTCCATAGCACAGAGTGCAATATTATCAATATGCTGATGGCTCTTAATCATACATCTCTGGTCCTGCTGTCAAACCAATGCTATTGAGACTCTAAACCAAGGGTCATCAAACTTTTGAACCTCAAGGACCACCAAACTCATGAATTTAAATCTCACGGACCACTAATATGAATTTTGACTGATGGTGGCTTGCTGACATTTTCCCAGGGTCTCTTAGCAGAAAATAGCAGATACCCTGGGAAAATCCCCCCAAAAGTCTGCAGTAGAAAGTATTTTGGATATATAGCCTCATGTTTGGTGTCCACTAGTCATCTCTAGTGCAATTTTAGCAGAAGAAAGCAAATCAGTTCTATACTATACATTGACTCTTGGTATATTGGTATATTATTATTGGTCTATTATATATTGGTGTATTGTATTAAATTATGATACTATTTACTAGTGTGTGAATGAAATTGTCTATTTGCGTTATTTAAAAATGGCTGATCTTTATAGAATGCCACAAGCAAGTTTAAATTAAGTATAAAAATATAACTTCAGGTACATATTAAAATGTGAATGCTTATATAGATCTTTTTTATTTTGCTACACCAGCAAGCAAATGAATCCATAAAAAGCTATGTCAGCTCATTTAGATTCCCAAATGAAAAATATGTTTAACAAAAATGAAACAGTGAATATGATATAGTTTAATAATTAATTTTAATGAGTTTGTGGTTTTGATATTTATAGAAAACTGGCAATGATATAGGGATAGCAATTTGGCAATTATAAAATAACAGGTTTCAGTGGGTAAGAAAAAATGGAAAATTATCCATACTTGCATTCATTAAAATCTCAACATAGGTAAATAACTAATTGAACACCATCTGTCTATTTATATTCCTACTGATAAAAATTTCAAACAGAAATTAATGAATTTATGCTTTTTCTGGTATCACATTAAAAAAAAACTTATCAGCCTAATTCAATGTCATTGTTAGAAATAATATATATTAAAACAGTGCAATCTGTGATGTATAAAATTTACTATTTTTTTCAATTGAATTTTGAAACTGTTTATAAAAACTAGATGAATGTTGCATGCAGGAATATGGGATATTTTTATTTCCTGATCTTGGATATTGTTTGCCACTAGAAATTTTAGCCTAACTGGTGGTTCTTCATACTATGATCCCGAAGATTTTGAAGCTTCTCTCTGTATGACTAAATCTGATCAACATATTTCTTTTTTTATTGGTCACCCATTTTTGTATTCAGACCAGATTAATTCTTCATCCTATTTTCTCTTGTATTTGCAACCTGTCCTCATTGTATTCAATTACATTTGTTTAGTGTTATACAAAACTCTCATTTCCATAAAACTAGCTGGAAACTTCTACAGAATAATCATTCAATAGATATTCTTTCATTGCAACAAACCAGGTGCCACAGGATATTGTTCTACCAGGCTTTCCAATTCTTAAAGTTTCTTCATTCTTCTTCAGTTTTTAATCTAGGGTCTACATTCTGTGGCAAAGACATTTTCTATGGTATTCTTTACTTTTGGCTATTTTTGATGCTTTAATCTTTGTTTGCATATAGAAGGATTGTTAGCTATTTAGTAAATTGCATTTGAAATGGCATATACGCTGAGTAAAATAAATAAGTTTACAGCATTCATGTAATTATTCCAATCTCTAAAATATTATTCCAGAAATCTCTCATTTTGATTTCAACATTTCATCCATTTTCTTTCATGTCGTTTCCTCCCCAGACTTAAACAGTCTTGATACTAATAAAAAAGTGGTCTTTCCATTTTTGGAATTTGTCATTATCCTTTATTCTTCACTGATTCTCTCTGCTTTTTGTCTAAATAAAAACATCAGCAATATTTTTAGATCTATTATAATTCTATAGATGTATATTTAACAATAATAATTATTTCTCCCTTTCTTTATATAGTCTGATAATGCAATGGGTGAAGAACAGCTGCTATTCAGAGTAGCTGGTTGGATGCTTTGGATTTTCATGGTAGCTCTAATGCTGTGGAGTGACTATGGCAATGGACAAGCTCAAGGTAAGGTAATGAATTTTATAAAACTAATGTGGTTACAATATTCAGTAGATTTCAATTTGAAACCATTAATTTATTTTCTTCATAACTCTTATCATATGTGTACTACATGAAGATTTTCCAAATGTTGAACTTTTGATAATTTTTGGTTAGATTTGCCATATAAACTGTTATTTCATTTTTCTGGCTGATAAATCTGTGTCTGATCCTTATGCCTTTGTTGATAATTATTGTTGTTAATGACTAAAAATTTCAGGGTCAGTTTGATTTCTAAAAGTTAGTTCTATTTATGCTGTGCATATATTCTCTGGTAGCTTTTAGTGTTGCAATGAACAGAAGGATTAAATGGTATGGTTTTAATATTTATGAATAGGGAAGTGATGTGAAGAAGTACTGTAGTTGCCTGAGTATTTTGTAACAACTGGAGATGTCATTGTGTTAGCTTAGGTTCTGTAGAAAAAATGAACAGCACTGTAGAGTTGTACTTTTAAAATTATTTTTTTTTTAGTTTTGCTTTCTATGTGGATCATGGTATGAAACTTTTAATTTGTCTTATTGAATAAGAGAACATTAAAGAACTCACAACACTTAGCCAATATGGCAAATGATAAAATAGGCTGGAAGTTATTATTCAGTATTTGGAGGAATCCCCCAACTACTGTGTGCACCGAAGTTCTCCAAAACGGCATCTTGACTCTGAAAGAAGCAGTGTGAATTCTTGAAATCTGATTTTCAAATTGTATAATGTAATTGTGGCTTCCATTAGAGTCATCGCATGATCACATGCATAAAGAAGAAAAAGCAGAAGAAAGGGCAAAGTAAAGAAGCATTATAGTTAAATTTAACATACTTATAAGGCATTTTTCAAAGCAAATCATGTTGGAATTATAATGACAAATAGCTCTAACACTAACTCAGTAGTTTTTGAAAACATAGAATACTTTCTGGGCCAATTAACATTGGCCCAGCATAATTAACCCTCTGATTTTGGATGCTTCTCTACAGCCACCATTTCCACTTCCCAAATTTTGCTGGAAATGCTCAGAATTCCATAAAAGCTGACTAGTGCATCTTTTAACTACTCAGACTTATCCAATATATGAAGATAGCATAGTTCTTTGAGCAACTATGAGCAGAAGACATAAAACAATGGCAATTCTTTTCATGAGAACACTTGTCACAAAACTTCAATGATTCAGTTGCAAAATTATTTTCATGATAATTATTTTGCATTGTAAGAGAACCAGAAGCTAATTAGATGTGTTGCCTGAAAATCATAGTGTATGGGTAGAAAAAGTGGTGTTTTTTTTTTACAGTTTTAATTAAGAATCAGCTAAAATAGAAATGAACTGCACAAATAGTTCATAATGTGATATGCCCTTATGAGGTAAGAAGAAGAAGAAAAATAGGGGGCTACTGCCAAATTTTCCTGCACCTAGTATTAGTATTAATGTGGCATTGCAACATATTCTCTTTCCTTGGGACAAAATAGGGCTAAGCTTTAGCATGGTATATGTATTTAACTTGCTGCTGGTATCTTATTTAAACTTAATCATCTTTTCTGTTACTTGTGTTGGGGGTGAGACTCTGTTTTGAACAAATTTCAAAGAACAAATAGTCACATAGACTACTGAGTCACATGGAATGCTGGTTAATCCTCCTCTTCCTCTTCCTCCTCCTGTAATTTTTATATTTGAAATTGAAGGTTTTTTAATTTTTGAAAATGTATATCTATTGGTTTTGTCAGCTTACTCAGGGTTATGTAAATTCTCAACATCTATAATTATGCAAGCAACATTATTTGCAAAATGTGTGCAATTCATGAGGACTCTATAGAGGACTCTTATCCATAGTTTTGGAGAAGAAGTACTGGACTGAAAAGAAAATATTAAAAAATAAGAAATAGGTCTTAGAAAGTCCACTACAGATGCATACTAAAATCACACAATTTTTGATGTTCCAGTTTCCTCAAATTAGATGCTAGTTGCTGCATAATAGAAAAACAGTAATAAAGAATTGGTATCTATATCTAAACTAAACATTTTCTTAAGGAACAAAGTTATATAGAAGTTAGATTTTGTACCATGTGAATTTGTTTAGCTTCGATAAAAATGACAATTTATTGAAAAGGGACACTTTTAAAAGGTGAATTGTTGGCTGTAATAATCTAATAGTTGAAGTACATTTGTGAATGCATTTGTGAAATATACTATGTTCCTGCTATTCAATTTCTTGAATATAATAGATTATTTAACTGCACCATTTACCATTTTCATTATTTGTCTTCCTGAGAGGCAAATGTTCTGGAAGAACTTAAATTGAAAGTGCTGTGGCAATTACAGTTCCATTGTCCATTTTCTTTTTTTATTATTACTGCTATTCAAACTCACATGCATTGCGTATGCAGAATTTTACTAAACTCACAAAAGGATTTGAATCTACTCTGCAGCATATTATTTCACTGGAGAGAATTCATACACATTTTAATGGATCAGCTCAGATCACAGAAGCAAAACCTTTAATACATTTTTATGCATGACTACTGGGATTTACCCATCAAATGCAATAATCTTACTTTGTATAAGAGTGTATCAGAGGTGGGATCCAACAGGGTTAAGTACCAGTTCGGTCATTTAGATTTCCTGCCCGCTGCCGGCAGGCAGTAAATCATCATCAGCATGCTGCGTGCAGAGAAGCAGCCTTTAAAAAAGCCCCTTTTTCCTGCAGTTTTTCCAGCAGCTGAAGTTGAAAAAAAAATCAGGAAATAAAGGTCAGGTAAGAGCCCGGGTGGGCATGTGGGCAAAAACATCAGCAGACATAGTACCGGTTCTATGTCTGCTGTTCTTCAGAGCTACCAGTTCTACAGAGGTGCACAGAACCGGTAGAAACCAACCCCTGGTGTGTATTAAATTGAGACTATTTAAACAATGAATTTTCCAAGATTTTTTAATATCTAAGTTTTGGAAAATATAAGAACTTATTCCAAATGGCTATAATATGAATTCTATAAATGTTTGTAGAGAAGTGGCATTTTCCAAAATATCATTTGCAGAATGTTACACAGAACATGTTAGTTTTATGAAAAATGGCATTTCAATATAAACTGACTTTGACTTGATAGTAGTGTGTTCTTTAAAAAATAATGATTAATTACACTAAATTTACACAAAGTCTTCCACTCAAAAAGTTCCAGTCCTATGTAGATTTATGGGAAAGTGATTTATGATAATTATGTGCAACCAAGTTGATTCTTAGCACCTCATAGAGGTGGAATTGAGTTCATCTACTTGCTGTAAATGTTCTCTTGTTTTTCTTTTGTACAATCTTTCCCAGCATAACAGACCTATAAAAAGAGGTAAGTTTTCATGTAGTAGACAAAGTATAAGAGTAGCTTGAAAGAGAACTCTGTTGATTTGTTCAATAATCAATCAGTTTGTTTTCTTGACTCTTCATTATATTTTCAGGATTCTTCTTTAACATAAAAATACAAAAGCATCATGTATTCTTTCTATCTATTCTTTCTATCTAGCATCACATGGGAAAACTATTCATCACATGGATGATTCTGATGTATTCTGAGGGTATCTGAATACATTTTCCAAAATCTAGTCTGTCACATTTTTGTCTGCTGTTCCCCCATCACCACCTCTGGAAGTCGGTCTTAAAAACAGAAACTAACTTGTATATTCTACTTAATTAATCTACTTTATTCTACTTAGCTTCTTTAAAAATGCACACATTTTAATAATATTAAATATTTTTCTTGTACTTTTCAGAGACTGATATCCAAATATGCTGCACAAATTGCACCTATTTATTTCATATTTGTAAATGTGAATCATGTAATACATATATTTACCATATGAGTTACAATACAAGTAAAAACAAGATGATGAAATTATTATTAGTAAGATATAATCTTATAATTATTAAGTAAAAGAATTTGTTTCATGATGTTACATATTTCAAGGTCTAAAAAAGGTAAACATTATTAAACACATTTTAAAATAAGATTTTTCAGAAGAATGAATAACTCCTTTAAAAATATAACACATTTAGAACATAATAGACAAGCCTTTTCAGACAATATTTTTGGCAGTCTTACTGGCATTAATAGGGAAAACTACATGGAAATAAAATGAATTGGCAGTGAGAACTATGATACAATGATGCATAAAATATAACAACCTCTAATCTTGGAGTGTATACAAGATCTAACTGCACTAAATATAAATTTGTTGACTATCCAATGGAATTTTTTATGGACTATATAGCAGTTCAATTTTGAATTTAATGAGTGTTTTGCTTAAGTAGTCACAATTAACTTTATTTTTAGATTTTTTTCCATGCTCTCTCTCTTTCTCTCTTTATATGTGTGTGTGTGTGTGTGTGTGTGTTATATAGGGACAAATACATATATTTATTTATTTATAAATATATTTGACCCCCTCCTAACTCGATATATTCCTTTAGTTTAAGTATATTTAAATCTGATGGATTTAAAATTATTAACTGAAAAATGTGTGTTTTAATAATGTATGAAAAGGAATGGAAATAACCACATTTAGACAATGAATCTTCATGTTGCTTTTTATAAAATTATTAATATTGTATGTCATAAAAATTATAATTTTTAGAATGTTTTCAGAATTCTGTTTACTGAATGTTAAAATAGTTTATACCATTCTCTATAAGCAATAAATAATTTTGATCTGTATTATAGAGTAGTTTCATAATATGGAGCTAAATTTGCTGAGAATCCTGGGACTAAAAGTTTGGAAGGTGAGAAAACATTTTTTTCTTTCCATTTCTTCAACTTAAGTTATAACATTCTTGATTGCTATTGTACTTAGAATCAATGTTGCATCATTCTTTTGTGATCAGCTAAATTGGTTGTTTCAAACATGTTCAACTTTTATTTCTGTCAGTGGCTTCAATTGTATCTGTAAATTCAATGAACAATACCAACAGTTCTGAATTCATATTGCTGAAACTGAAAAAGGAGAGATTTAACCTGGAAATAAGGAGACATTTTCTGACAGTGAGAACAATAAACCAATGGAACAGTTTGCCTTCAGAAGTTGTGGAAGCTTTATCACTTGAGACTTTCAAGAAGAGATTGGACTGCCATTTATCAGAAACGTTGTAGGATCTCCTGCTTGGGTGGAGGGGTTGGACTAGTTGACCTATAAGGTCTCTTCCAACTCCATTATTCTAAACTAATGTGCTGTTTGAATTTAGTCACTGTTTAGTTTTAATGTTAAATAACTCAAAGTTTCCAAGCCCAAGAATGGAGGAAAAGACTGCAGAAGAGACTAAAAAATGGAAATCGGAAGTCCACTGAATGAAATGTAATTGAAAGAAATGAATTATTAGTACCATAATGGTATAGTTTGAATGCCAAACTCATCACAAAGAAGATAAAATTATATTAATGTCATGAATTTTCATGTTATCCTTATTTAGAGGCAAAATAATATTCCCAATGTTATTTCACCTTTTACTAATATTTAGTTTCACTAGCTATTATTTGCTCTTTATATCTGTCATAGCTTATTCTCATTAATATGAGTAAATATACAGGTAGTCCTCAACTTACAACCACAACTGAGCCCAAGGTTTATATTGTTAAGTGAGAAATTTGTTAAATGAATGTTGTCCCATTTTATGATTTTAATTGCCACATTTGTTAAGTGAATCACTAAAGCTGTTAAATTAGTAACACAGTTGTTAGGTGAACCTGCCTTCCCCATTGTCTTTGCTTGTCAGAAGGTTGCAAAAGGTGACCAATGACTCCAGAACGCTGCAACCATCATAAATATGAACCAGCTGTATAGCATCCAAATGTAAATCACATGACGATGGAGATGTTGCAATGGTCGTAAGTGTGAAAAATCATCATAGGTCACTTTTTCCAGTGCTATTGTAACTTTGAATGGTCACTAAATGAACTATTGTAAGTCAAAAATTACTTGTACTGTATCTTCTGCATTACTTAGGTTTTTCTGATACTGATTTTCAGTGAGAGCTAAAAAATGATGCCTGGGATCTTAGAACATAAGATTTTACCTTAGGACTTACCCAAATTTTATGTGGTAAATAGTTTTATAGTACATTTTGTTCTACTTACTTTCAATTAGAGAACATGGAATTTGAAATAATGCTTTCTCAACACATTAGGTGGCTTGCACAGATAAATCTGGTACACACTAATTAAGATAAATGTTGGTAATTCTGCAAATGATTTATGCAAAGTCATCTAGGTAGCAAGCCATTAAGAATGTTTATTGTTCTACACTTTTGTTTATTTCTACACAGTTAGAATGGTCATTAATTTATATTCTGCACTAATTTCTAATAAACTTCAATGAACTTTCATCATTTAATTTGATCTTATCTCATAACTGTTATATTTTTGCAAACAGACTTCTAGATACTTTTCCCATGTGGCAAAATATCTTACTTATTGAATAAGAAACAAGTTCCCATAATGGACTTAATTTAGAAATTAGATTTTTTAGAACACATATGCTGTATATATAGCATAGGAGCCTAGTGGATAAGTTAGTCAGAAAGTGAGACAAAATTTGAACTTTGTCCTGAAAACAAGAACAGTATAGAAATTCTGATATTAGTTTCTACACAGATGATTAGTTTCTAACTTCAGGTGTCCTCTAGTAATCAAATTGTACAATGACACTGTCCATAAACTTGTCATTTCAAGCATTTTAGTTTAATTTATAGTTTATCTTCAGAAAATATTTAATCTTTTTCTTCTATCATAACTTAAAGATAAGCTAAAACAAAAAAAATCAGCCTGCAGAAGGAAGAAAAGATTTGCGTAAAGAAGATAATTTTTCAGTGCACATAAATACATTTTGTTATTTTATTTTTTAACATTTATAGGCTACTCAACTGCAGTGGGCTTTGGGTGTTGTGTAAACTGGGAAAAACATAAAAACAGTTAAAACATCAAATTAAACAAGCAACACAGACTAAAAAAAAAAATCTAATAGCAAAAAATAAAAAATAACCATTGAACAAATAAGAAACATCAGGCCAACGCCAAGTTTCTGTGGGGCCAGAAGAAGGATATCCATTTGCTTTGATGCAAAAACATTTTTTTCTAATATAAGCATTTTATATGAAAAACAAAACAAATCCTTAGGAAATTTGACTTAAGAAGTTTTACAGTATACATATGAATGCAATGAATTTAACATTTATTGGGTACTCTACCCAATATTGTTTGAATTTTTGGGTTTCTTTAAGGTTTCTTACAGGTTTCTGCAATAGTTTTTTTAACCATCATGACATGGACACTTTCCTAATATAATCTACAAAGTATATTTTTCCTCTGACATATGGTAGCATTAAATTTTTGGTAAGTATATCATGTTAGGACAACTGCTGTCAAAAGCAAAACTAAGAATGCTACAATATTAATAAGAAACCTTATTAATAATTGGTGGATTGCTACCTACATCCTGTAAATTATATATTTTAGGCTTCATGCTGGATTAATATTAGTAAATATTTCTTTCATTTTGCAAGGTTTTCTTTCAAGATTTGTGAGACTAGATTTGCTATTAATTCTATCAAGGTCTAGTTTGTAACCTATCTGAGTAATACACTTGCTAAAGTGTAGTAACTATGTATCATTCATATGTTTGCAACTGTGTATCATTGCAACTATGTATCGTTCAGACATTTGCAACATTGTATCATTCACGTGTAATCATTGAGCTTCTGTCTCCTCAGTGACCTTTTGCAGGGCAC
>BHFT01010619.1:0-10284 GCA_004320025.1 Laticauda laticaudata
CAAAGTAAGCTTTAGTTGAAAGAGGAACAATTGCTTCTTATGTTTTGGAAACATAAGAAGAAATATCTAAAATTAAATTTGCATTTTTGTTACCACCTCATACTGTTGACTCTTATTTCACTTGTTATCTTGTCATTTTCTACTATTCCAACAGGTTTTTCACAAGTCAGGTATTCCTCAATCCATGCACACATTTAATTTTGGTTTCTTAAATGATGTATTTTGCATTTTTCTCTATTAAATTTCATTCAATCATCTTTAGCTAATTTCTCTCATGTATTAACATTGTTTTGATTTTTGTGTCTGCCTTTTAAGGAAATAGCCATCCCATCACATTTTATGTGTCATCTACAAATTTGATAAGCACCCTGTCCTCCCCATTCAAGTCATTTCATGAAATTGAAGGATTGAACCTTGTGGTACTCTATTATGGATACCTCACCGAAGAGTGAAAAAGGTTCTATATATGAGAGCTCTTCGAGTGCAATTTTAACCTAGACATGTAACCATTTAATTGTCATGCCATCCAGCCCATACTTAGCTCATTTGCTTTTCAAAATGTCATGCGGTACTTTGCTGAATGCTTCTCAGAGAAGATTAAGCATACTGTACAAATGAGATGAATATTTTCTCAGTTCCTTTGCTACCTGTTAGCATTTTGCCAACAGTATTGAGCAATTCATATGCTGATTCCTTTCTTTTTTCTTTTGAACTTATATGAAAAAAGTCTTTTTTTTTTTTTTCAGAATTCACCAGCAGCCACNTTTTTTTTTTTTTTAGCAGAATTCACCAGCAGCCACTTATTTTGAGTTTTGCGCTTTCTGACAGTATTTGAAGAATTTTGAGCTAACCTTCTACTTGAGAACCATAGAGGTGCTTTTTTAAAAACCTAAGCAGGTATTACGATTGCAAAAAAAGTTGTATCTTGTGTGGGTAAAATTTTAGATATTGTTACATGTTCCTGACAGGTAATACACTACAGGAACTGATGGGTGTTAGCGTGAATTTATGTTGGTTCCTTATAAAAATGTCATCAACTACCATGAAAAACTCCACATACTGTCTTCCTATGAGATGCAGTTATTTTCCCCAAGCCTTTCACGGATACATCATCCTGATATCCATTTAACCAATATCTATCTTGCTTTACTTGAAGAGTCCATTTCTTTTAGGGTAACCTGAAAACTAGTTCTGAAATTCAGTGGTGTAGATTTACCTTCTATGCTACTTGCTTCTTGTAATCTTTTTTTTTTTTTTGGCTTTTTGACATGTTCCCTTGTTTGATATCTGCCTTCTCAAAATTGGTCCTATTTCAATTGCCATTGCAGTACCTCTTTTATTTGGTCTGATAAATAATCACCCTCTTTTCTATTTTCAACTGAAAGTTGACCATGTATTTAATGCACATGCTTGTACATGTTGAGCTACAAGAAGACTGAATGGAGGGATACCAATGAGCATCACCCTTTATAAGTTCCAAATGTAACTATCAGAGAACTTCAATGCATTTTTTTTGTACTGCTCCAAAATCAGCTTCATCTCCTATCAGTGTTTTCAGCTGAGCTAATTTATTACTGATTCACATATACTATATGCAAGAAAGAAAAAAGGGATGCATTTTTCCTTGAAATAAGTAAATTCCACAGTACTTCTCTTTTCTCATTGACAGGAAATCTTGCCTAATTCCTTCTACCACCTCCTATCTTTCAACTGGTATATTTATCATTTGTTTATGAATCAATTCAAATTTATCAGACTGCCCAGCTTGCTTCAACTCTGGACAGAAACCAGTTCTTAAAAGGGTGAACTGTTTTGTGTCAGATGTCACAACAGAACCTGTAATAAATCTCTTTTCACCACAAACTCAAAATTAAAGTAACCAGATATCTGAAGAGGCAAAAGAGGACATAGATAGTTGGAAAGGAAGACAAATCAGGGGGCGGGGGTGTGTGGGTGTGTGTGGGAGAAGGACATATGGCTTAACTATCTTGGCATCTGAGACTTAAATTGCAGTGAAAAAAACTGAAAGAAAAAAATTGTTTTAGAGACTTCCAGCTGGAAATATGGCAAACTAGCTATGACTCCAAATGCCAGGGACAATACTGCAGCAAAGTCAGTGAGTGTGCCAAAGCTAAAAGAGATTTTCTTTTTTTGTGATAACCATAAAGCCAAGAGATTAAGCTCTAGAGACCAGCTCCTCATGAAAAGTTGACAGGATCTGGAGAGACCCTGAAGGAGACATACAACTAGAGTTCTGGGAGAAATACTATATCATATGTGATAAGTAACTGCTAGCAGTTAAAATATCTTTGAAACCTGATGACATTTGTTAGAAGGTGCCAAATATCCAATGAAAATCTATATTAATCTCTGGAATCTTGAACATCTTTAGGAATATTCCAGGAAGCTGAACCAAAGACATATCTGGTGGTCTTTATTCTTTTCTTGCTTTAAATTCATTCTCCAGCAGCTACAATAATAAATGTCCCAATACCCTCTCCAAGATACTAGGATATTACAATAAACTATCCTGCATCCATCAAAATGCACCTAGCCTTTCATAGATCATTGTTCACTCTTGATGCTCCCACAAGTATTTATCATTCAGATGTTCTACTTTGCCCAGTAGCTAATTGCAGAAGCTTCAAGGACACAGCATAGCTGTAGGCATGAAAGAGGTTATGTATGTTTGTCAGACCAGAATTTAAATTCTAGGAGTCTTTCCCCTCCCTACATGAATCAATGGATGCATACTCCTTCTCTTCTAAGCCTTGAAGGTTGACATCAATTCTGTGTTTGCATGGTGTTCAGGCTGCCTTTAATTCCTGTCTCACTAACTTCACCTCTCACAGTACATAGGCTGCTTCCCATCAATTTCTCGCAGTTATCCTGCTTTTTCTCTGGAATCTAAGAAAGACTATGTATTTGCATTTCTGCATCAGTACATAAATCAGATTGTTAATGAATCAATTGCACTGAAACCAATGGCACATATTTTCAAGGATATGGAAGAACACAAGTTCTTTGTTCTTCATTAGCATCCCAGAGAGTTACTTTTCCCATTTCAATAAAGTCTTAAACTGAGATTATTGTAAAGAACAAAAAAGCTTAGGGTTCAGATAAAGTATTCTGTGCTTATGTTTCATTGATGCTACAACCCCACACCCATTTTTTTAGAAGTAAAGTTCATAGCCTTTGATAGACTTTTCAGCTGAGTAGTTCTTTGCCAGAGATTGTTTTGATCTTGTCAATAGTTTTGTAAAAGCGCAGGAAAAATGAGACTTGAGACCAGCGTAACTTCAGCTCTTTATTAAAAGGTACAGATCTGTGCTGGACTTGCGAGCCATGGCAGCTCTTCTTATAGAGCTTGCTGGGGCTCTTACCCAATGACAGCCTTCTGAATCTCCCGCGATTGGCTCGGCCAATCCGGCAGATTCTTTACTGACCAATCAGCATCGTTCTTCCATCCAATCACAATGCAGGTTGTCTTGACCAATCAGGTGAGGGTATTCCAAGAATGCTAATATGGAACACTCCCCCCTCTTGGTTTGGTCCATCCTAGCTAGCTTAGCTGGGCTTTTATTGGTTTTAGCACTTTGGTGTTGTGTTGTATTGTTAATAGTTTATTTATTTTCTCGTGTATGCTCCCTGCGTCCATTTTTTCTAAAGCGTCTTTGGTGTATCTGACCATTCATTTCGCCCACCTGTTCGTCGCCGGATGAACGGGCGCTGTCAATGCATGTTGTATGCCCATTCGGCGAGGAATTGTTCAAATGCCAATGCCGTGAATTGTTTCTGCAAGACTTCCCTAAGTCGGCTTCCCAATTGTCTTTTGTCTTTGGCGGCTACCAAGACATCATTGAAATATGGCATGACTCCTTTAATGCCTTGCAGTGACCATTCCATTAAGCTCTGAACACCCCTGGTGCCATGCTGACTCCGAATTGGAGTCTTTTGCATAGAAAAGCCCCTCTGTGGTCACAATGGTTTGTGCTTCTGCAGTCTCGGCGTCAACTGGCAGCTGTTGGTATGCCTGTTCCAGGTCGAGCTTCACAAAGACTTTTCCTCCCCTGAGTGAGTGTAGGAGGTGCTGTACCACCGGAACTGGGTATGCACTCTGTTGCAGTGCATTATTTAGGGTCGCTTTGTAGTCCCACAAATTCTTACTGACCTCTGGTTTTATTGGGGTGACTATGGGGGTCTCCAGTGTGGTCTATTGGTTGCAGGACCCCTTGCATGATGATCTTGTCTAGTTGCTCATCTATTTTTTGGCTTGAGTCTGAAAGGAACTTGTCTTGGTTTAAGACGGATTAGGGCAATATTGGGGTTCACATTAAATGATATGGGGACCCAGTACTTGCCTAATTATCCATTGAACACTTCTTGGAATTCCTTCATGAGTTCCTCCTCCCAGTCAGTTTCCTCGCTGAAGTTGATGCCTGTCACCTCGATTCCTAATGGCGTGAACCATTTCCAGTCCCAGCAGGCTTGGGCGGTCTCTGTCCACAATTGTGAGTGGGGTACTTTTTCCATGCTTTTTGAACGTAACATGGAAGTGTCCAATTCCTATTACAGGAATTCTGTTCCCCTGGTAGCCCTTATAGTTAGTTTCTGGTTCTTCAGCTCTTGTTTTTATAAGCTGGGCACTAACCGCTTAATCGTGTCCCAGGATACCATGGCGAGGTAGGATCCGGAATCCACTTCCATTCTGCATGGCCTGCCTTCGATGCTGACCTGCATGTGCACTTTTCTTGTGTCAGAGTTGTCTGAGTGGCCAATGGTGACCGTTTGGTGGGTTTCTTCATGTCGTCGGGTTTCGCTGAGCCACTTGCTTCGATTCTCGTGGCTCCAACGGTTCTCTATGAATCTGTCTTGGTTCCTGGGGGGGCTTGTTTTCGCGTCACCTTGGGCTATAGTTTCGTTTGTTTCTGCAGACCTTAGTGATGTGCCCTGTTTCTCACAGTACCGGCAAACGGCATCTAAGAATCGGCACTCTGAACGGGGGTGGTCACCGCTGCATCCAGCACACTGGAAACCCAACCTACGACCTCTCCGTCAGTCTCACTCTGCTTGCAATCTGTGGATCTCCTCCTCATCATCTCAGTATTGGGGAAAGTTCGATGTCCTCGTGGTGTGCTGTTGTGGCTTTGTGACAAGCCTTGGTTCTTTTCTCGGGAGATGCGTTGGTCTCCAACGTTATTTGCTGGTCCTTGCGTTCATTTGCCGCATCTTGGCTGCTGATTTCTTCATAGCCTCGGCTGCTATGGCTTCAGCCACAGCTTCGGTAACCATATTGTCCGCCTGAGCCATTATCTGCTCTGGAGGTATGGGATCTCTGAGTATGGGATCTCTGAGGACTACGCGGTCTCTCAGAGCCTCGTCCATGTTGGAGAAACCGCACACACCTCTGATGTTTCTTCGTGCTGCCACGAAATCCCCGATGCTCTCTCCGTCCTTCTGATCCCAATGGTAGAATTCATGTCTCCGCATCAGGTTTGGAATGGCCGGCGCGTAGTGGTTCGAGATACTGGTCTAGGTCTGGCCAAGCCATCTCTTTCACATCTTCTGGCTTGGCCAACACTTTGGCCATCTTGAATAGGGATGGCCTGCAGTGGGTTAGGAACACAGCTCTCTCCTGTGTTCATTTGCATCTTTCAAGTTGTTGCTCTCGAGGAACAGGAGGAATTGATCGATGTATGATTCCCAGTCCTCGGTTGCCTGGTCGAATGGTGCGGGTGGCGAGTTGCTGCCGGCCATCTTGTTGGTTGTTCAGCTCGGTTGCCACGTGCCTGACTGGTCTCTTTGTTCAGAATCCCACCTTCGTCGCCAGTGTAGAAGCACGAGAAAAATGAGACTTGAGACCAGCGTAACTTCAGCCTCATCTGTGCTGGACCTGCGAGCCATGGCAGCTCTTCTTATAGAGCTTGCTGGCGGCTCTTATCCAATGACAGCCTTCTGAATCTCCCGCGATCGGCTCGGCCAATTGTGGTAGAATCTTTACTGACCAATCACCATCGTTCTTCCATCCAATCACAGTGCAGTTTGTCTTGACCAATCAGGTGCGGGTATTCCAAGAATGCTAATATGGAACAGTTTGTTCTAAAATAAAAAAGCAAAAAATAAAAAAAAGAGCTCATTTTATATGAGCAGCGGGTTCTACTGACTTTAACTTCAAGGGCCTGGAAAGAATAAATGAAAAGATTTTATTTCTTGAAAATACAGCAATATTCTACCAGACTTTGATATCTGTAAAGCTATTCATGGTCTCAGTAACTACTGTACTTTAATAAAAATAACTGAAAGCTAGATTTGAAATAATCAACACCAAAGGGAAAACACATTAAATAAAACAAATTTTACTTGCTCATTGCTTTTTTTCTAACAGCAACATGAAAGCCAAACCAACCCCTGCTTTCTTTTACTTAAAGTACGAGTTTATTTATGTTAGGGCCATGATTGTATTTTGTACAAATATGCAATATTAACTACAAAAATGGCTAAGGAACTTAGGCTACAGATGAATCTAATTGAGTATTATGAACATAGATCAACGAATAGACAAAAAATACAAACATGTCAAGAAAAAAAAGTAAGGTTTTTTTCCTCCTTCCTTCCTTCTTTTTTACTCCCAATCCTATTTCTTAAACTAATTATTACTGTTCATTATAGGTCAACAGTATGATTATTAAATTAAAAAGAAACAAAACAATAAAGAGAGATAATATACTATATAAACCAGATTTATTCATTTGGACTTCTGGGAGTTTGGTTGAATATATTTGGAAGGCACTAAGTTAAGATAGTTGATATACACAAAGTATTATTTCATAAATGTAATACTAAAAATATGTTTTCTTTTAAAAAATAATTTATTTATGATTTTGGAGCATTTGATTAAGAGTCTCTTAATTTTAGAAAAGTTGCGAAGGCATTTTCTTTCTCAAGGTCTTTAAAAGTGCTATTAGTTCAACCACTGTTTTAATTTGTTTTATTATTTTGATAATTTTAATTATTATTTTTAAACAAATGATGCTTTTAGAAAAAGTATGACAGAATATTAAAAATGCAAAAGTATAGCACCTTATATCAAATTCATAGTATGATCAACATGAAGCTTATATACCTTGAACAGGGAGGCATACAATTGAGTGGCAGTCATGCAATGTTGCCATTTATGAGTTCTGAAGTTTCCACATTTTATAAATGCCTCTATTCTTTGCCCTTTATTACTGAGATGCATTATAACTGTGATGACCAGAGTGAATCTTTGACATGATACAGAACATCTTCCTTAGGATATTATTTAGAACCTTTATGGTCTAAAGCATGTATCTTTTTTTTGGAATGCAGCAAATCTCAGAATAAAAGATATCAGATGTGCTTAATTCTTCCCATCAAAATAAATGGGGACCAAAACTGCAAAACTTGATTGAATGATCAAAACTAACAAGTTCTTAACAAAAGCCATCTTATTACAGAAACAGGAACACTTTCAAACACGACATTTAAATTTGGTTTGTCACAAGGAAGTCATTGTTTCTTTGCCTAGCATCCAGGCTACCCTAGTTTATTAATGACCAGCAAAGCAAAAATACCAAAGTAAAATCAAATAAATTAAATAAAAAAACCTAGCTAATATGTATTATATCTAAAATGATAAAACAGAAGTGGTTATTTCTCTAACCAGTTATGATATATTTTCATTGTGACAACACAGAATTAGGTTACTGCTCAGTAGATAAATAGTCTTGAATTGTCTAGATACAGTTCACATTAAAAAAAATTCTGAAAATTTACACATTAGGGATAAAATATAAAGAGATCTAATATCCTTGTAGAGTTTGCATTGTAGTAATATATGCTTTCAATATGGTTATATATGGTTTCAATCTCCTTGTCCTTGTGAACACAGTTGAACAATGAGGTTTTTGAGTCTCTGCCTTGCAGCAAAGCAGATGATAAAATGATAAGAATTTGTGCCTAGCTTTGAAACATTCTAATCTTATTTTGGGAAAGTTAGATTTTGTAGATACTTTATTGGTTTCCAAGTACCCTTATTTATACAATTTTTGCCACATTAGGGCAGTTTGTTAATTTCAGTCTGAACTCCAAATCCTGTATTTTTGGGGTGAACTTGGTTTGGCTTGGTCATACCCTAAAAAAATTAAGAATGGTATAGAAAGCCCCTATAATTTCAACTTTTGCTCTGCAAGTTGTTTCCATGGGGAAGGGGAATTGTCTATTAAAATTGAAAGGATCAATCTGACTGAGAAGAATTGGATTTTCATCCAGTAGTTTTCCACCTTCTCCAAATCTTTACCTGGATTGCAGCCAATTTTGTCTCAAGCCTTAACCGAGTATTTGATATTCCATTGGGCGTAGCAAGGATTCATTTCAAAGATCCTGTTTGTTCTGTTTCCAATACATCCTTCTTCATGTAAGTGATTGGTGCCCTGTGAAAGATTTTGACATGGTTTGGCATATATAGTTTCAATGCTGCAGGGATTAGTTGCAATTCACTTGTATAAAAGAAACACTTAATAATACTTGGAGCTAGGTACTTGTACTTAGGAGCTAGCTTCAGTGTGTCATTCTGATATGCATTCCAGGTGCACTTAAGAGTAGAAAGCAATCCTGTCCTGTCCCATCTCATCCTGCCATATCCCATTGTATCATACCATATTGTATCCCATCCCATCCCATTCCATCCTACCCTATCAATCATATTTTTGCATATAGGATCATAAGAGTCTGGCAGGCATAGACGTCCTTGGACACAGATTTCATTCCAAAGTTTTATTGCAGGTCTTTGCAAATTTCAATAAAGATGTGAGCTATATCCAAGTGTATTTTGCAAAGGAAAAGATCCCAATTAATATTTGTGCCCTTTAAAAAGTTTTAGGGAAGACCACCTAGTGGTTCCATACTATGTTAATAAATTTGGGCTGGTTAATTTCATCATTATGATGCTATTGGTAAGAAGCAGCAGCAGCATTATAATTAGCTCTTTAAATTTCCCAAAGAGACATGATATAATGAATCTCAGGGATATTATAGGAAATTAAAAGGCAGCTCTTATATAAGCTATTTTCTGCTGATATAAGCATTAGCATTTTTAAGAAATGGAGTGAAGAGGGTGACTTGAATTGGTTGACCTAAATTAGAATATTAGTGGTTTCAAAAACAAAGTCTGGGACCATAAATATCAGGGTTTTTTTTAATGCAATGGCAAAGGAAGACAAAGGTCTTACTAGGTTCTTTTAAAAGAGGAAAAAATAAAATTGACTTGGTACATTGTTTTATGTACATTGGTACATTATGTACTTGGTACATTGTCTATGATGCAGTCAGATTTAGAAAGCTATACACAGTTTTTATCGCTGCTTTGTTGAAAAAAGTTTGGAAAATTGCAGTAAAAATAAACAGTTGAAATATGTTCTCTACAGTGAAAGGAACAAAATATTTGGGATTTTGAGTTTATTAGGAAACGTATGTAATCATAGTGTGATATTTTCAATATTATGTTTCAATCTAACATTAAAATTAAACACTACAAGAGATGGTGTTTGAACTTGAACCTACATATTCTGCAAACATTTTTATCTGGTATAGAAAATTTACCATAGCTAGTAGAATGACAGCAAGAACATGGAAGTATATTTTTTTTTAATTCATAGCTTGAAACTTTTAAGAACATTATCAGTTTAAGGATAATAATGAACTTTTAGTTATCCAGAGTTTCATGAAATGAAAACAGTTCTCGAAATAATGTAGTGATACTTTTCATCAAAATGCTAAGAAATGATTCTTAACCACTGAAAGCTTAATTTCAAGTTGTTGTGACAATACCAATCTTGAGTTAGTATTGAAAGCACATTGAACAATATGTATGAATGTTGGAGAGGGCTTGAGAAATGCTCTTATCACCATCTCGTCATACAATCAAGAAAGCACAACACTTCAGTGTTAAATAGGATTACACAAAGGTTCTTTCTTTCATGTGAATATATTCATAGTATCCTATGATTCTGACACAGTGGCTCTAGCTTAGATGACAAGATATCTAAGTTTCGCACTTTTCACTCGGACTATGATTTGTGATCTTTTTTTTGAATAGAATTTTTTATGTGTATACGCGGGATACACATTTTTTATGTGTATACGTGGGAGAAAACCCGAATAACCAAAGATCCATATATATATGCTATTCAGCTTCCTTCGGGTATTATCCCACGTCATTGTAGTGCTTTTGAAATTGTAGCAACGTTTCAGCAGAATCTCATC
>BHFT01010622.1:0-28606 GCA_004320025.1 Laticauda laticaudata
CGTATAAGCCGACCCCCAAATTTGGGGGAAAAAAAAAGCGTTCTAAAGTCGGCTTATATGCGAGTATATACGGTAATGAAATTATAGTGCACACAGTATTAATTTACCCTTAGTAATTCATTAGAATAGTTTTCAATTAAAATAATTTTGGTATTTCTTTTGTTAGAAATTTATTTTCTTAATTACAAATTATAAATTAATTACAAATTCAGCTGAATGTTTTTATTCATTGGAATTACAAATTTTATATTTCTTCACCTTCTTCATTATAACTACAGAAGCCTGATAGTCTCTTCTATAATTTTTAGGAGATCCTGGCAGTGGAAAGACTACTATGATAGATAATATGCTTGGAAGACTCCAAAAAGATGGATTAAATATAAGGAGAAAAACAATATTAGGAGAGGTTTTTTACTACAATGAAACTAAAATAACAAGGTAACTGCTAAGAAATTCAGAGGACAATTCAAGCTCATTCTTGAATATATTGGTCCCAATTTCAATTACAAATTTCTAGGTTCTGTCATATCTCAAGACCTAAAATGGACACCAAAGATCAAAAATATCATCAAAAAAGCACAACAAAGAATGTTCTTTCTGTGCCAACTCAGAAATCTCAAACTACCCAGGAGCTGCTGATACAATTCTACAAATTATTGAGTCTATCACTTGCACCTCTATAACTGTCTAGTTTGGTTCTGCAACCCAACAGGTCAGACACAGACTTCAGAGGATAATTAGGATTGCAGAAAAAACAATTGCTACCAACCTGCCTTCCATCGAGGACCTGTATACTGCACCAGTCAAAAAGAGGGCTGTGAAAATATTTACAAATCCCTCACATCCTGAACATAAATTGTTTCAACTCCTACCCTCAAAATGATGCTATAGAGGACTACACACCAGGACAAATAGACACAAGAACAGTTTTTTTTCCTGAATACCATCACTCTACTAAACAAATAATTCCCTCAACACTGTCAAACTATTTACTAAGTCTGCATTACTATTACTATTAATTTTTCCATCCTTCCTTTCACCCATCTTCTCCCACTTATGACTATATGACTGTACTTTTGTTGCTTGTATCCTTATGATTTTTATTGACTGTTTCCTAATATGATTTGATTGCTTATTGTAGCCTATAACCCTATGGCTATTTTTAAGTGTTGTACCTTGTGATTCTTGACGAATGTATCTTTCATGTACACTGGAAGCCTATGCATCAAGACAAATTCCTTGTGTGTCCAATCACAATTGGCCAATGAAGAATTCTATTCTATTCTATTCTATTCTAAATATTTCAGCAATACCTGACTAATATGTTAATGGTAAAACAAAAGAGAGACTATCTCTTTTCTTCCCAATGTCATTTTTTAATTAAGTCTGATGAGGTCTGTAGGGGGCGCGCATTAGCGTACCAAGGTGCCTACCATCCCTGTCCTATTGTTTCTTTTTCTTTTTTTTCTTATGGAAAAGGACTGGGAAACTTTTGAATCCTTTATCCACATCTCCAATTTCCAGTTTTTTTCCTCCTTTTTTGATTTATGACTTTTCAACTCAGAGTAGGAGTCACTATCTATAAAGCTAAATCATAGTCAATCATTCCTGTCTGATGTGACTCAGTGTATTTTCTTTGAATAAAGTTGTTAATGTTAATGACTTATCTATATAAATAAATTAACAATAGTAAAGTAATAATATGTACAGATTTAATATGCTGGAAAATGCTAGAAAGTAATAACTCCAACTAATTTATTGTTTGATGATTTTTTGTGAGAACTGGCAAAGCTTATTAATTTGTGTTTTCTTCTTTTGTGTTTATATTTTGCTATTTAGCTTGATCAGGAACTACAGTTTGCTGAAAACAGATCAATTTCATAGCTCTTGGAAAATAACACATTCTTCAACCAGAGAATTACGTATGTCATTGATTTTAAAGAAAGAAGAAAATGTCTTAGGGTTAGATTTTAAATTATGACATATTAAATTTTAAAGAAATAAGTTCTTTAAAGTACAAACAATGGCTAATGTTAAATACTGAAATTACATCCTTAATGAAAAAAGAACCCACTAAAGAGATTAAGATTGGCCAAACTTGAAATAAAATAAAAAATGGTTCCATAAAATAGTTCAGAATTTTATTCCTTTGACTTTATTTCATTTCTCTATAATCATATGTGGTACATATAGAGAGCATGTTGGTATCTTTCACTGCCAGCCTAATATACTAATTATTTTATAAGATTTATACATTAACTTCATAAAGTTTTAAGTGGTGTAAATAAGACTAATAACATAATACAGTAATAATATAGAAGGGAAAATCAATTTATGGCATATTGTTTTGAACTTTCTTACAAGTCTTTTAAAGCATTGATATATTAGCTTAGGATAAAGCCATCTAAAAGAAAGGTGATTGTTTTCCAAACACGATTCTCAAAATTGAGAATCTTGAAGTAGATTCATGACTGGCATAGAGTAAGTTTATCTATTAATTTTTTAACTGATTCTATTCTTTTGCTTTGTCCCTTATTTTATAGCTTTGTTGAGAAATGACTGGGCCCTTTGAATCTTTTTACCATTTCAGATTACAAATTATAAAAATCATAGGAAACAATATGTTTCCTCTGAATACATATATGTCCGTGTAAATCGGTCTTAACATTATGAAGAATTGAGTTCAACCTGTTTTACTTCTGTGATTTTAGAAAAAATAATATCCATGAAGTATTCTAACAAGGAATTCTATTAGTCATATGATACCAGCAAAAGTACACTTCTATTTTAACCAGGAAAATCAAATAATAGCACTTAAATTGCCTTAAATGCAATAGTAACGCAGGTGACGTTTGCTGGCTTAGAATGCCTTTTTTCTACTTGATTCTGAGCTTACTGTGGCTGTTATTTATTAACAGCTATAGATTATATTATAGCTAATTTTACCTTGCTATTTTTTAAAAATGTTATGATTATAGTAAAATAATTAGGAATATGAAAAATATTTTAAACTTACAATCTTTCATGGTCAAAATGCTTCATTCTAACACTGACATATTTGTGTCACTTTTGAACATATCAGAAGTGTTTCTAGCTTGAAATACCTTGAATAGAAAATATTTTATATTTTAAAAAGGTTAAAAATTACTAAATTCTAACAATTCAATTTGTTAAAGTTTCAGCTCTCAGCTCAGTAAGAGAGGATTCTGATGTAGAAGAACCATCTTCAGGGCCTTTCATTTGTAAATTACAATTAGGTGCCCGTACAACTGCAGCTCAAACGAAGAGTTTGATCACCCAGAAATTAATACTGAAAAGTAAAGATGTCATAGGTGCGCCACAATCTCAACAAGTAAGAATGCTAATGAAAGCTTATTTGTAACTCACATACATAATAAGCAGTTTATTCAGTCTTCATTTCAAAGAAAATTGATTTGATCCACAATTAGTCTCATGCAAGAATCAGAACATATTAACTTTAATATGAACATTTCAAGAACCTCAGATTCTCATATACTTTAGAGATTCAAAGTAAAATACAAAGTAAAAAATGTACATTTCAGAAAGTTGCCAAATCTTAGAAAATTTCAGGTGATATCTTGCAAAATCTAATGATCTTAGGAAACCTGAGCCATTTTAAAGAGTATCCTATTTTTAAGTGCTCATTGCACAAAATAGTGCATTTTTTGGGATCCAGCTCCCAATTAATCTGGAGTAAAGGCAACTTTTTTCTTTACTTTTGTATTAAAAATTGAGTATGAATGGGCCATGGGAAGAAGAGGATCTTTTAATCATAAGTGTTCTCATTCATTCAGTTTGATGATTACTACTCTTACTAGATAAGAGCCACTAAAACTTTAGAAAAAAAGAAACAATTGATTCCATTGCTACCAATTCTTTCTTTCTTTTTTTCTTTCTTTTTCTTTATCTATCATCTATCTACCCCTCTATCTATCTATCTATCTATCTATCTATCTATCTATCTATCTATCTATCTTTCTATTATTTTAGCAAATAAAATCCATAGTAAAACAACTCTCAAAATGCTTTAAGAACATGCTATTTAAATTCAACAACAAAATAGACATTTTTGAATAATACAATCCTGATAAAATAATAATAATAATAAAATAAGTGGAAGTTTGAGGTATTTTAGAGATGAACCATTTTCATCCTTATTCCCCACTATAGCAAAAAGAAAAAAGAAAAGAAAGAAAAAAAAGTAAAATGATGCCACTGGAATTTGTCAGCAAAATTTAGCAATGCAATTTGGACTCCTTTTAAAATTGTGTTTTGAGTATTGCATTGGTAGGATTTGTAGTGGGAGTACTCTGGGAACAGTATTGCTTCTATCATTTTAAAATCCTATGCTGATGGTCTTCATTTAGCCACCACAATTGGAACTGGCAATTTAGTGAACAAGTGAAGCAGTCACTAAATTGAAATTTGATTAAGATCTTACTTCAGTTCATCTACAAAGGTCATAAATGTGACAATTAGTCATCAAGTTACTTTTTCATCATAAAGTTACTTTTTAATCACTGTTGTAACTGCAGATATTTGCAAAATGAGATAGTTGCTAAACAAAAATTGCATGCAAAATCACTGAAAGCCACAAAAAAGTACCGAAGATTTCAAATATCCTCCTTTACTGACAGCATCAAGAAGACTTTGTCTTGCAAGAAGCCAGTTGTGTTCTCCAGCCTCAAACAAATTGTCTATCCTTGTGTTATACAGAAAGGAATGAAGAAGAAAACAGGAAAAAAGTTATACAAAAGGAACAACACTCATTCCACCACCAAAAGAACAATTTTTGGGAGAGAGGAGAAGGAAATGGATTACTATTGGGCATGTATTTAAATATTTCTAGGCATCCGCTCAATTGTATCACAAGCTGCATCTAAAAATGAATTTACTGAATATGTTCCATTAGTAGTGAAACATAAAACAGAATACATGCAGACTTTGATTATTGCATAGAATAGTTCCATCAAATGAAAACAATCCTATAACAATCAGATAATTTATTAAGAAAATCTTTGTTGGAGCCAATTATTAATTCTATATGTATTTAGCGGGATTTTCTAAGCCACCTGTTAGGAATGATAGTCACCGAACAGCTGGGTTGGCAATATATAAACCAGGATAGTTAATTTAAGATTGTTATATCTTTAAGAGAATGCTGTAATTGTGATTGGCTGAGGTTCCTCCAACAGCCATAAGATGGAGCCAGAAACCTGGTTTGTTCTTCTTGCATTTCCTGTATTGCCGTTTTGCCTGATCGTCATTCTGCTTGGATTGCTGTGAGTCTTGCAACTGTTAGCAAACTCCATTTACTGAACTTTGTTTATGATACTGGACTTCATTTTTTGATTATCCCTGGACTGACACTAACTGCTTTAACCGTGTATGATTTGGACTGTTTGCTGGACTTTGTTTACCCATTTACTGGAAGTAAAACCTACATTTTACTATTCAGTGTATCTGTATGCTGGTTGTGTGTTATTCAACATCACTCTCTCTCTATGTTTCCCTGAGTGCAATCATTCTCCTTACAGGGAATACCTCAACACCACCTATTCAGTGACTGAGTACAATATATACTGTAGAATTGGAGTTGGAAGGGACTTTGGAGGTCTTCTAGTCCAACCCCTTTATATATATGCATAATATATCATACTTATTATATGTAAAAATGAAAATACCACAGATAGAAATTAAGTGTCTAATATTTTTGTTAATGTACTTTAGATGTGTTTTTATTGTACTTATTTCAAGGCACTACTGTTCATTGATGATCTGAACATGCCAGTCGCAGAAATATATGGATCCAAGCCACCAATAGAGTTCATCCGTCAGTTTGTGGAGTTGGGAGGATTTTATGACACTAAACACCTTGAATGGAAAGTATGTTTAATATGGGTAACATTTCTTTTGTTATTTTTGATTTTGGTTTAATTAAGATCTTTTCATAAAAAATTTGTCATGTAAATATAGTATTCTGGATCAATTGAAATTCATTCCCCATGTTAGTCAGTCTATATTCTTAGGCACATAGGTTTAGGAGAGAAATTAGGATTTTTAAATTCATTTTTAAACTACAGGTAATCCTCAAACTACAAATGTAACGGAGCCTTTCAATTACATTAATAATCTGAGGATTCATTAATTGGAACTCATTAAATGAACAAGCCTCATCCCTGCTCTCCCCAAAGCATTTGTTAACCAAATGTGTGGGTCATTAAGAGTGCATGGGGTACCTCAGGAGTGGGGAAGACCATGGGAGGCCTAATGCAGGGACAAGACTACTGCCTCCAGCCACAAAGGCCTCCTTCCACCCACTGAAAGATCCCATGCTCCTCTTTCCACCCTTGGGGTCCCAAGCTGTTTGTGTTCTGATCAAGGCTTCCTGAGACACCAGCAAACACACATAAAATACAAACCTTTTAGTTCAATGGCTATGAATTATCATCATTCACAGCTGAGAATGAGTCCTCACCAGTTATAATTAGTCCCAGGGACGCCTGCCAAAGTTCTTCGAGAGGCTTCTGACAAGAATGCACCTTATCTTAAGCCCATGTCACACTGCACCAACGGATGCAAAGAGGATGTAAAACGGACAAAAAAGCTTGCCATCCGTTGGAAAATGCGATACATCCGTTGTTGTACCTCACTGCGTACGTCTTTCATACGCTCTACCGTGCAAACATCCGGTCTATTGCCTATTTTCGAATCGCTCAAAGGAAGTTTTGACTCAAAAACAAAAATTATTTAGCAGCGGATGAACTTTCCGCGCATACGATCTACATCTGCGACACTATGGGCACAACGTTCTACGTCGTTGTCATCCGTTTACATGTCCGATGTATTCCTCTCGGATCCTCTGGGCATCCGCGCAACTCACATCCGTTCCAGCGGAAAGCGGAAAGAGGAAGGAAGCGAAGGTACGCGGAATGTTTCACACAGCGTATAGCACGGACATAGAAGGATGAAATCGGATGCAGCTCGGAATGACTAAAGCATTAAATGGACAAAAGTCGTATATGGGGAGTATCTCGAATATTTAGATGTCTGGAGGATGTCTAAGAGTATGTGTGAAGGACACCTAGCGGAAAACCGGACTATCCTAATAAAATGGGGAGGAAATCCCTGGATCTCACTATCAGTCCAGCAGCCTGGTGTGGCAACCTCTTCACTATGGTCTTGGGTCTTTCACATCATCACTTGTTCTCACTCATGGATGATGACACAGTCCGTATGATAGCTGTGCTCATTCACAGCCAGAACCACAGCCCTCTTCAGACTGGTTTTCACCTTTTTCTACGCAAGGAGAAGGAGACGTCCAAGAGCTGTTGTGAGTCCGACGATGGATCAGGAAAGAGTGGAGTTTGGACTCGTATGAACAAGTTGTGGTGACAGCTGAGGACAAAGACCCTTGTGCATTCCAGCACTTCAATGAGGGATTGCCACCAGCCATGTTTGAACGAAGTTGTGGAGCATCTGAGGACGCCAGGTTGACCAAGCCAAGCCGCCAACTTCACGTCCAGCCTGGAACCCTGTGACTGAATGGGTTGACCATGTATCTGCACCGACCTGCCTCTGGGACCACATCAGAAACATGGCAGTTGCCTGGAGGGTGCCACACACACCATCAGCCATTGTGGTCAGGAGAAGTGGTGCAGGCCATCATCGAAGGAATATCGTGAGAGTAGCACTCCTCCACCTGAAGAAGGCTGGAGGAAAAGTTTGCCAGAGCAGTGGTATAGAGCGTGGGAACTATTCCCCAACATCCGTTGAGCCATGATGGGAAGCACCGTGCGCACTGCAAACTCCAGCCAACTCATGGGTCCAATTTTTCAACTACAAGGGCTTCTCAGTATCATCCTCTTTGCCATGGTTTGATGCTGACTACAGTTTCATGTACCCAATATGCTTCAGGCAACGGGTCAGTTCAGATGCCAGGTATACAACGCCACTGACCTCAAGGATGGCCTGGAATGCAACCTCATCAGCTGTGGTTTTCAGATCCAGACCCCCTACCCAACGACACACAAGATGTGCCCTACTTCATTGTTGGTGATGATGCCTCTCTCCCTCAGAACCTACCTCATGAAGCCCTACACTTCCAGATACCTCACCTTGTGAAGAGGGTATCTTCAACTCGGGCTGTCCAGGGCAGACAGGTGGTGGAGAACGCCTTTGGCATCCTGGCCAACAGGTTCCAGGTACTTCTCACCACCATTGCAGCATCGTCCAACAGACCGTGAGGAGATAGTGGAAGGTTGCTGCATCCTGCACAATCTCATGTGCACCCGCTACCCAGTGTTGCAGAACAGGCTTGTGGACGCGTCAACAAGGGAATTGGGGACATGGAGCCTGGTGAATGGAGGCAGGAAAAACCTGATAGACACTGTGGATGTGCAAGCCCCAACAGAGCTTCACGTGAAGGAAAGAAGCAGCACAATCTCCTGAAACACCTGTTGCAACTCCCCCAGCTGGAGCAGTGGAGTGGCAAGACAGGGTTATGAATAGTGATTAATGGATGCTTCCTTGAGCCTGTCTCATCACACTGATGAGATTGTGCCATGTATGTTGAGTGGCCCTACAATGAACAGGGGGCGTTTAATAAAGAGTTTTGTTTATGTTGAAATGTGTTGATCAATGATTAAAATTGTTATTTATAATAAAGGGCCATATGTGTGGCAGCTGGGTGGTGTGGACCATACAGTCCCACTATGCTGCATGGAGGTTTATCTATCCCACAACTATCTTATCTATCCCAACAACTATCCTTACCCATCCCACATCTATCCTTACCCATCCCACAGCTATCCATCCCACAGCTATCCTTACCAATCCCACAAGTATGCAAAGCTTAACCCTTTTTTCAAAGTTTTTCCCCAACACTTTATTTAGTAAAAAAAATGAACCAAGTGTGGTGAAGCAAAGATAACCTTTATTATAACAAACTGTATGACTTTATTAAAAAGCAAAATGACCCAAGTAAAGTGTCTTAAACAAAGATAAGGTGAGCAGGTAACAACTCAGTCTCTGGCACTCTTTTCAGTCACTCTGAGGCGTGCCATGGTCTCAGATGTAAAGGGGCCAGGGACTGTGGAGGTGGATGTTGCTGGAGTGCTGGTCTGAGGCGCCATTGGGGTGCCTGGCCCTGAGAGTACAACAGGAGATGGTGTGTGCAGGAAGCTCTCAGAGAGCTGACTCAGTCCGGTGAGGTTGAGAGGGCCCTTCATCAAGTACCTGGGATGTGAGGCCCAAGACTGATGACAGATGTTCTGAGGAAGAGCTTGGCTGTTGGGGTGGAGGAAGGAGGAGTGTAGTGGGGCTGTCTGGTCTGCAGCTGGGTCAGGTGAGGCATCTGTGGCATCCGAGGAATCTGGGCCTGGACTGGGAAGGGCTGCCTCTGCTGTGGGAAGTCCTGGTAGTGGTAGGCTTGGTAGGCGAGGGCTATTGAAATCCGTGGAAGGGCTGTCACATCGCCTGGGGTGGAGGGAATAGACCTGGAGTGGGTAGGAGTAGGTTCAGCTGGGCCTGGAGGGTGGTGCAGAAGAGCTGTGATCCTCTCCTCATCATCTGGTACTGGGCCTTGGGCATATCCATGAGGGTCTGGCTCACGTAGGTGATGAAGGGCTTGCGGTTCAAGGATGGTATGTCAAGTGGACCAGCTGGGAAAGGAGATCTGTGCTGCTTTGATTGTGTCCCTGATCTCCAAGAGGACAGTGTGGCTCAGTCCCTCAGGTCTGCCTCTCTGCCTGCTTTCTTGTGGAGGTGGAGCTGGGGGCGATGTGGTGGCTGCTTCTTCTTGCTCCATTTGAGACAGGGGATCCTCTACGTCCTACGGCACGGGGAGTGCAGCTGTTGGGGGTCTCTGTTCTGGAGCCCTCCAAGACACCTGCCTGGACAAGGTAGCTGTCTCCTGGCTGGAAGAGGAGTGGCTCTCTGTGGGCTGTCTGAGGGAGAGGGTTGACAGAGGGGCTGCTCCTTGGTGGCGGATCTCACCCTCCAGGAAGGTGCACCTGGCCATGACATAGGTCTTCTGGTCAGTGAGCTTGACAGCAGCCTGCCCGGATTTCTTCAGGTGCAGCTTGCCATGCCAGCGTGTGCATGTGCTTCCACCATCAAGGAGTACATCTGAAGTGTAGCCCAGGCTCTCCGCCTTCTCTCTCCACACTGTGCTGCTTCCTCTTGGTTGTCGCGATAGAGCCTGTGGCCCTTCTCCACAGGTACTCGTTCTCCCTTAGCCATTCCACACCTCCTCCTCATGGTCTTCGGAAATGAGAGTACTGTTTCTCTCTCCCTTCTCCTTGCCTTGCCTCTTCCTCCCTCTGGCAGGGGCTTCAGGGCCTTCAGCAGCAGGGCTTTGAGGGCCTTTGGGGCTGGTCCATCACAGCAAGCAGCAGCAGGAGAAGCCAGCAGCAGGAGAAGCACCAACAGAAACAGCAGCAGGAGAAGCACCAGCAGCACCAGCAGCAGAAGAAGCACCAGCAGCACCAAGCAGGAGAAGCACCAGCAGCAGCAACACCAGGAGCACCAGCAGCATCAGCAGAAGCACCAGCAGCTTCAGAGTCAGGGCCAGGGGGTGGGATGGTGGTTCTGTCCTTCTTGCCAGGGCTGGCAGGAGTAGGCACAGGCTTCCTCTTCTTCCCTAGGGTGTTCTCTCAAGATGTCTCTGGCAGCAGGTCTTTCGTCTGAATGCTGACTGCTTGCGAGCTGCATCCGTTTATATACATGGAGCTGACGCAATTCATCCTCCCCGCATGTGCAGTGAACACTTTGCATCCGCTAGGCATCCGCTAGGCATCCTATATGCGTCCATGACGATGCATCCGCGTCATCCGCTATGCATCCGCTACGCATCTGCTCCTTCCATTACGCGTCCACTTCACTATTCTCCCCCGGAAGCCCTGCGGATGTGTCATCCGCTTCCGTCCGCTAGGCTTCCTACGAACTTCCACTTTACATTCTCGCTACATCCTCCCCACGTTTGTTCCTTTCCGTTGTTGTCCGCTCTGTTTATGCAAATTTGGGGCACTTTTGAGATCGGATAACAACGGATGGAAATTTTGCTCGTCCGCTGTGTCCTTTTTTCATACATTTTGCATCCGTCGGCCAGTGTGACCTAGCCTTTACTTGAAGTGCTGCCAATGACTAAAGTCCCAAGTAGTCTTCACAAAACCAAATAGAGAACAAATTCACCACAGATCTTTCAGGGTCCAAACCGATCAGAGTGAACGATGTTGCTTCCTGCAAAGGTTTTCCTACCATTGCACTTCCTATATACCTTATGGGAGAGGTAATCACCCCAAGCCTTAATCCTGAGTCGCCCCTTTTGTCTTAGCTGCTCTTGCCTTCTGGCAGCTCTGTGCACACATGCACTGGGAACAGGCTCCCCTTGTTCCTCTGCCTTGCTGCTGCCAGATTCTGGAGGCTCTGGAGTCAGCACATAACTCCCAGATGGTCCTGTTCCCATCCTATGTATTGGATGCAGGACCCTCATCCGAGTCCTCCCCAGACTCCCGGACTGGTTCTTGTTCTTCCCCACTGTTGAATTCTGCTGCTGTCTTCACAGCCTGCCGGTGAACCACAACAATTTGGGCCTTTCCTTCCCAACCCCTCTTCGATCACTTACCTTTGGTGCCACATTTGCCTCTTGTGCAGCCTTGGGTGGTGGAGCCATTGTCAGCAGGCAGAGAAGTGCTGGGCTAGCCTCTCACCTTCCCCACTGAGCCCCAGCCTCCCTCAGAAGTGGGCACAGCCCTGCCCCTCAGCCTGAAGTGCTGAACCACCTGGATTTCAGCAATTATGCTACCATGAAACTGCAGAGCTTTTTGTGCATTGGCTCTACACCCCTCACACCGACTGTTGCAGCCTGCAGGTGCCTTCTTGCCTGCCAGATCTCCTGCCCTGATTTCAGAAGTTGCAGGATGAGGATCTAGAGAGCTTGGCATGCCTCTTCTCTGCACCCATCCCTTGCCAGGCACACATTGCAAGATAATCAATTCTGTTTTCCAGTTCTGTCTCATTTCTCCACACACTTTTTTCGCTGGAGAAATGGAAAAGCTGTGTTGCAAAAGCAAAAAAACATGTAGGGAAATGAAAGAATAATCCAAAATCATTGCTTTCCCCAATGCAGACTCAGTGCTCAAGTCTCTCAAAATCCTTCTGAATTTTGAGCTAATCTTCTAAAGTATTGAAGTATATCAGAGTTTTAAGTAAATTAATTTGTTGTGTTCACCTTTGATTTAGCTCTTAGAATTGCAGATCTTTTAGTTACTATCTTGATTTTTCAATTCAGGTTTTTAATTATACAGTCAACAGCTATCTTGAATTTGTGAGCTATATTAGTTACATCATGAATTATACTACAGTTATATTATGGATGATTTGATACACATTTTTCCATTTTAAAGTTGTTTTTTCTTGGGATTATTTAATAAAAAATTTGAAGAACATGAAGTAATTCTGAGGAGATTTGTATTTTTATCTATATTTGTGATGTATGAAGCTCTGTACTTATCCTAGGAACAGATGGATTTCTTTTAATGCATTAGAACCTTTTCATTAGAATGTATACATTCATTATCAATTATCCTGAACCAGTAAACAATATTATAAATATGTTGATTTATAGGTTGTTGATTTTTTAAATTGCTATCTTATGAATTTTTCTAATAGCATGTTCAGGACATTGCCACAGTTGCATGCTGTACACCTCTAAATGTAGGAAGTAATGAGATTAGTACTCGTCTTCTGTCCCATTTTTGCATCTTAGTTTTGCCTGCAACTTCCTTACAGTCTTTGCAACGCATTTTCCAGGTAACTATCCTACGACCTTTATTTATTTAGTTTTACAAAGAGCAAAAAACCCTAATGAAATGTAACTGAAAATTATAACAATAGCAATAGTACTTCGGTTTATATATCACTCCATAGTGCTTTACAGCACTCTCTGGGCAGTTTACAGAGCCAGCATATTGCCCCAAACAATCTGGACCCCCATTTTACTGACCTCGGAAGGATGGAAGTCAATCCTGAGCTGGAAAGAATTGAATTCCTGGCTATGGGCAGAGTTTGCCTGCAATACTGCATTCTAACCAGTGCCTCACTAGGACTTTTAGAAATACCCTTATATAAAAAAGGAATTGAAGACTGAAAAATTGCTGAACACTAGAACATTGGTTAATGATGGCACTTACAATCAATTTAGCAATCTTTTTAGAAATATGCAGTTACACAGGTTGACTCAGCCTTCCATCCTTCCGAGGTGGGTAAAATGAGGACCCAAATTGTTGGGGGCAATATGCTGACTGTAAACCGCTTTGAGAGGGCTGTAACGCACTATAAAGCAGTATATAAGTAAGTACTATTGCTATTGCTACTGTCAGCTAAGAGAAGAAGAATTACCTTTGAGCTGTTGTGAGAAAGGGTTAGAAAATACATTGTTAAGTCATCTCACCACAAAATCTAGAAGAGAGCAAAAATGCATTAGGGACTATTTCTAGCAGCTAGTAGGGACAAAGTTTATCAACTGGAATATTTTTATATTGTCCTTCTAATAACAAAAGTGGCAAATATAGCAGGCAGGATTGAAATATTTGCTGCTTGAAATATTGCATTACATTACTTTTTTTTTTTTTTGCAATATTTCAAGTTTACTGATAATGTTGTGTTCTTGTGGAAGACAGGCTTGCACCTGCTTGATTTGGGCAAGTATAATCATATTCAAAATCAAACCCTGGAGAGAAGCAAAAGCCCATCAAGACCCTTGTAACTTCCAGATGCTCAGACAGCCCTGCAACAGCATCAAACGTCCAGAAATAAATATATGAATATGTGTATACATATATTTTATGTATACACATAATCAGGATGATTATGATGATTCATTCAATCAGGATGAACAAAAAAAAAACATTCTGGCTCAGCAGTAGGCTAGCCTCAAATTTAAAACTGAAACGGCTATGATAGCCTGACTCACAGACGAACTCAATACAGAAGCCTGATGAGGCAGATGAGATTCTGCCGAAACGTTGCAACAACTTTAAAAGCACAACGACAATGATGTGGGATAATACCCGAAGGAACTAAACAGCATATAAATACATATACATATACATATACATACATACATACATACATATATATATATATGTGTGTGTGTGTGTGTGTGTGTGTGTGTGCTGTTTAGCTTCCCTCGGTATTATCCCACGTCATTGTAGTGTTGTTAAAGTTGTAGCAATGTTTCAGCAGAATCTCATCTGCCATCATCAGGCTTCTGTATGGATGTGTGTCTCACAGCTTCTGGTTTCAAATTCGAGGCTGGTCTATTCTGATTGGCTTAGAGTCTAGGTCTGTCGAACACTGCCTAACCAACACATATTTCATATACAAAGGACAAAGATACAAGCAAATTGAAGGAGCCCCTATGGGATCACCACTGTCACCCGTCATTGCAAACCTGTTCATGGAGAATTCAATTCCAGAGCCCTGGCTAATGCCACCCACAACCCAAACTATGGCTAAGATACATCGATGACACATTTTGTGATTTGGCCCCATGGAAAAGAAAACCTAAACATTTTCTAACACACCTAACAGCACACACCCCAAAATTCAAGTTCACCATGGAAACGGAAATAAACAAAACAATACCATTCCTAGATGTATCTAATCTACAAAAAGAACAGATGGCACACTGGGACACACCATAAACCAAAAGAAAACACACACCAACCGCTACCTCAACGCCCAATCCCACCACCACCACAGCACAGATAAACTCAGTGGCCAAAACACTAATTACCAGAACCAAACGCCTGGCAGATAAGACACATATAAAGACTGAACTATGCACCCTGACTGAAGTATTGACAGCCAATGGCTTCCAAAAAAACAAAATCACCAACTTGATCCACAAAACACACCAAGACATAACAGAGACCTAGAAGACCAACAGACCTATGGAAAGCTGTCTTGCCCTACATAAGAGGTACTACAGATAAAATCAGTAAGATACTACACAGGCATCACATCAAGACTGCCTTCAAAACAGACAAAAAAATAGCAGCCATCCTGAGAAACCCCAAAGACAAAATTGACCTGGAAAACCAAGGCATATACGAAATTCCCTGTACATCATGCCCGGCCACAATACATTGGACAGACCAATAGAAGAATAAGTACCGCGCCTAGATGAACACAAAAATGCAGTAAAAAAGCTGGAACACACTCCTCACTAGTCAACCACAAACAATGAAAACCACAGGTCACAACATCAACTTCAATGGCACTAAAACCCTAGCCACTATAGAAAACCCCAACCACAAGAATCATCAGAGAAGCCATAGAGATTGAAAAAAGACCTGAAAGCATGAATAGAAGGGATGATTCCAGCAGACTGTCAATCATTTGGAAACCTGCACTCTCAAAATAGAAAGATCTCCACACCACAAAACAAACACCTGAGCACAGACAGACTCCCTCTGATGCCTCCAACTCAAACACCCCCCCACCAGGCACCCAGGTGAAACCTAGCTTGCTAATGAATAGCAGCCGTCCTTTCACATGAAGCCAAGCTGCACTGAAAGCCTCCAACACAAGAATTTGAATCCAGAGCCCTGGCAATGCCACCCACAAACCCAAACTTTGGCTAAGATACATCGATGACACATTTGTGATTTGGCCCCATGGAAAAGAAAACCTAAAAATTTCCTAACATACCTAAACAACATACACCCAAAATCAAGTTCACCATGGAAACGGGATAAAACAAACAACTACCATTCCTAGATGTACTAATCTACAAAAGAACAGATGGCACACTAGGACACACCGTATACCAGAAGAAAACACACACCAACGCTACCTCAACGCCCAATCCCACCACCACCCAGCACAGATAGATTCCGTGGCCAAACAACTAATTACCAGAATGAAACGCCTGGCAGACAAGACACATACAAAGACTGAACTATGCACCCTGACTAAAGTATTGACAGCCAACGGCTTCCACAAAAAACAAAATCACCAGCTTGATCCACAAAAACACACCAAGACATAACAGAGACCTAGAAGACCAACAGACCTATGGAACAGCTCCCTGTGCATCATGCCCGGCCACAATACATTGGACAGACCAATAGAAGAATAAGTACCCGCCTGGATGAACACAAAAATGCAGTAAAAAAGCTGGAACACACCCTCCTCACTAGTCCAACACATGAAAACCACAGGTCACAACATCAACTTCAATGGCACCAAAACCCTAGCCACTATAGAAAACCCCAGCCCAGAATCATCAGAGAAGCCATAGAGATTGAAAAAAGACCTGAAAGCATGAATAGAAGAGATGATTCCAGCAGACTGTCAATCATTTGGAAGCCTGCACTCTCAAATAGAAAGATCTCCACACCACAAGACAGGCAAACACACCTGGGCACTAACAGACACCCTCTGATACCTCCAGCTCAAACACCCCCACCAGGCACCCAGATGAAACCTGACTTCCTAATAGATAATAGCCGTCCTTTCACACGAAGCCAAGCTGCACTGAAAGCCTCCAGTGCAGGAGCAGAGTGTTGCCAGCCAATCAAAGCCACAAAACAGACAGAAGAAACAGAAACACCATCAAAACAACTCCAAGTCCAGTGAACACAGACCCAGGCTCCTAGCCAATCAGAATGGACCAGCCTCACATGGGATAATACCCGAAGGAAGCTAAACAGCTAAACAACTTTATAGTGGCCTAGGACTCGACCTCTCCTCAGTCTCCTCACCAACTGACCATGGAGAAAGGAGGAGAACCACCACAAAACCATGCCTTTCAACTCCCAGAGCCAATCCTTAAGGTTAGTATGTCAATATCAAAAGCCACTGAGAGATCCAGGAGAGTTGCACAATCCCCATACTAGCCCACCAAAGATCATTAGCACCAAAGGTGGGATTCAAAAATCCCAACAACTGGATGTCTGCCCAGTTGCTGGGTGGGTGTGGCCTACTGGAACTTGTGGGAGGGCCATTTTTTGCCTTCCCCAGTGTCCAGAGGCTTCCCTCTGGCTTCTGGGAGGATGAAAATGGACTCCCTTGGGCTCCAGAGGCCCTCCAGAAGCCAGAAACAGGCCCCTTCCGGAACTTTCAGGAGGGCCATTTTTCACCCTCCCAGAGCTTCTGTGCAGACCCTGCAATTACCTGCATCCAAAATGGGCCACGTGGAGACTCTTGGGAGGGGAGGGGGTGGGCCAGCCAGTCGGTTCAATTACTGGTTCGGTGAACGAGATATAAATGTCACATCTGGTTTGCCCGAACCAGCTGAATCCCACCCCTGATTGGCATATATAAGCAATACTATCTCAGTGCTGTACCCTGAACCAAGACTGAAAAGGGTCCAGATATTCCGCTTCATACAGGGTCCATTAAAGCTGCATACCAACCACCCTCTCAACAACCTTCCCCCAGAAGGAAAGGTTAGAGACTGGGTGAAAGTTGTCCAATGAGGGCAAAACATTAGAAGTTCTGCCATTGTTGAAAGCATTGAGGAATATAGTCAGGAAATATCTCTGAAACAATGACCCTATGGGTCATGGGTTGTCCAGTATAATCTTGCAGAGAAATTGATACTGCATCTGGACAGATAATTATGATTGCTTGAATGCTCTCAAATGCTTTTTTAAGTGTACATTTAGACAGTTTGTTACACAGTACTGTTTCCATAAAGCCTGTTTTATTACATTATGTAAAATGCTTACAGTTCAGTTTGAAAATATCTAAAATAATGTAGTGTAATATAACTATGGTAACAACAGTTTCTTTAGAGTAATGTACTGTACATAACTTTGCATCTTTATTATTAAATTATTATAAATGGAAAATATTTTACAATTGCTTTAAATTTATGAAATATTTTTATAGGTACGTCTGGGAACATACTTTTACATCAATAGATTTTTGGTTGAAGTTCAGAAGTGTACGGATAGTTTAACATGCTGCTCTATTGCACTGTACTATAGAATGCTTCATGAAATGCTTCCAACACCTGCTAAATGCCATTATATATTTAATCTACGAGATCTTTTTAAGGTTTGTATTTCTTGATTTTTCAATTGGTTAATGATTAATCAGTGAAGTATAGGTAGCCTCATTTGGTGATAACATTTGGGACCTGCAAATCAGTTGTTAACAGAAGCAGTTGCTAAGTGAAATAGTGACTATGCTTATGATCTTACTTTACCCCTCCTTTGCTTTACAGATCAAAGAACATTGTAAATGCAAGAATTGGTCATAAGATTACTTTACAGTCATTATGGTTCTCGAATAATCACTAAAAAGGACTATTTGTATTCCATAAGTTAGAGAATAGGAAAGGAAAAAGACTTTTAAATAGAAAGGTTGCTTAAAAGAAGTACATAAATAGGTCATGATCAAAACTGTCATAATGTGAAGAAGGAAGGAGGATTTTAAGCCAGGATTATACATTTTACTGAACAACTACAAACTCCTTTTTTCTTTATTGACTCTGCTTCATTTTACTTTTCCTGCTATGAACCCTCTGTCATCATACTCAATAAAACATATACATGAACAATAATATATAAACAAATAATGTTTACTAGTATATACTGTGTTTCTCCAACAAAATCCCCCCCAATAGAAAGACCCTGCGTGTTTTCATTCTTTAAAATGAAATTAAGCCCCTCCCCCCAATTTTAGGCCTACTGTTAGGAGCACCCCGTGGGCAGCCACGCCTCGCCACCAGCCACTCCTAATGGCCGATTATGGCGGAGTGTGAAGGGCTCCCTACCTCCACCAAGTGCCTTTGCTGCAGACCTGGGTATGGTGCTGGTTGCAGGCCGGGTCAGCAGGCAGGCAGTGGTGGCGTGGATGTCGACCTCGGCAGGGCACTTTAAATTGCGAGACCTTCAGCGCCCGCCACTGCCGCTTCCTCCGTTGCAGTTGCTTTCCCTTCACATTCCTCCACTGGCAGCATTTCAGCTGCTTCTTGGGTGGGGGAGCTGCATCTGTAGCTTCCATGGTTCCCTCGTGCTTTTCCATTATTTTATCTTTTAATTGCTTCCATTAATTCCATCATTGTAATTTTCCCTTCCAACATAATTTTAATTTCTTCTGACACTTTAGGTAGTTCCATCTTGTTTAGATATTCCTCTATTTCTCCTTTTCCACTTGTTATTCTTCATATAATTCTCTATAATATTTATGTATTATTTCTTTCTTATCTTAATTTCTTTTGCACAAGTTCCCTTTATCATCCATTAGTTGAGATATTCTTTTCTTTTCTTTCTCTTTTTTTCAGTTTATATGCCAACCATCTTCCTGGCTTATTTGCATTTTCACAAAAGCTTTGTTCAGTATATTTTATTTTTTGTGCTAGTTCTTCTTTATCTATTATTTCCATTTTATGTTTTGTCAGTCATTTTATTTTGAATTTCTTTTTTGCAGATTTTTTTGTAATTCTGCTTCCAGTTTTTTATATTCTTCTTCTAACATTTTTGTGATTGTTTTTTCTTTCAGTTTCTCTTTCCAGTATATGTTATTGTTGGTCCTCTTATGTAAGCTTTAGCTGTATCCCACACATTTTGTAATGAGGTTTCTTCTTTCTTATTTTGTTTGAAGAAAAATTTTAATTCCTTTTTCATACACTGTATTCAATATATTCTTTTTTTCTCAGTATTAGATTGTTCATTGTTCATCTTGACCTCTTCTTTTGTCCTTTCCATATTACTTTAGTTGTATTATGATCTGCCCATATATTTGTTTCAATGCTTATGTCTTGTATAATAGCAATTATCTCTGTTGTTGCCCATATCATATCTATTCTGGACCAAGATAAATGTCTATTTGAATAAAATGTATGTTGTTGCTTTTCTGGATATCTTTCTCTCCATGCATCTTGAACTGCTAATTCTTCTGCCATTTAAAAAAATGCCTTAGATAGTACTTTTCTATTCTTTTTGACTTTTGTGTTTTATAGTCCTTTTTCTACTATCTACTATTGTATTGTAATCTCCAATAACACAAATATGTTCATATTCCAGTTCTGTTATTTTTTATGTAATTTGTCATAAATTCATCTTGTCTTTCATTTGGGGCATAAATAGCTACTAGTAATGTCCGTTTATAGTTCATCAATATTTCAACAATCAGTACTCTCCCTTCATTGTCTTGGTAAATTAATTCTGTTTTTATATATAATGTTATTCCTCTTTTGCTTTGTTGTGCCAATATAGTGTATAGTCTTCCAATCTTAGAGTAGTCCAATACTTTCTCATATTGTTTCTTAATATGCACTTCTTGCAAACAAATTATATCCAATTTTAGTTTCTCTAATTTATTAAATATTCTTTTCCTTTTGATTGCCGAATTTAATCCATTTATATTTATCATCATTAACTTAATTTCTTCATCCATGGTCTTATTTGTGGTATGCTCTAGTTGCCCCTGTCACTCTCATCTCTCTTTGCTCTCTTGGTTTCTCTTCTTTCCTGGTTGTTCTCTCTTCCTGCATTTTTTCTTCTTCTCTTTGTTGTCTCCCCTCCCTCTTTGCAGTTTCTTCTTGCAGTTTTATTTCTCCCATCTTCTCTTTTCACCTTCATATTCTCTGATGTATTGGTCATAAAATAGTTCTGTTTTCTCAATGGTATCTAGTCTCTGTCTTTGCTCTTGTCAAGTCACCATTATTCCCTCTGGTACCAGCCATCTAAAATTAACTTCTCTTTTAATCAAGCATTTTGTCAAAAACTGATATTCTCTTCTCAGATCTCTTACACTTCTTGGTATTTGTTTCAACACTGTTATCTCCTTTACTTCATATTTCAATGGTTCATCTTTCATCGCCTTTAATATCTATGTTCTTATGGCCTTCTTTGTAAATCTAATATGCACTTATCTGGTAGCTTATTTTTCATTCCATATCTGGTCTGAACTCTGAAGATTTCATCCACATCATATATCATTTTCCCTTTTGTTTCTTCTCTGGCTGCTGCAAGTAAGTCTGTCATTATGTCTGCTAAGTTCTTATCTTTTTCTTCTACATTTTGGAATCTTAGATAATAGTCAGCCTTGTCCATCTCCAACATTATAATTTTTTTTTCTTTAGTTTGGTCAGATCTTCATAATCTGAAATCCATTTCTCCTACTCTTTGTTCTATTATAGAAGTTTTTTCTTCCATTTTCCCCATTCATTCCTCATTCCATCATCATTTGTTGGATATTCTCTTTTTCCCCTTCCATATTATCTACTTTTCCTTCCATCTTCCCTACTTTTTCATCCACTTTCCCTATTTTGTCATCCATTTTTTCCATTTGATCTTGCATTGTTTGAAGTATTGCTTTAATTTCCGCCTGCATTGTCACTGCCTTTTCTTGTTGAATAATCAAGTCAAGAGAATTCTGCCATCTAGGACTGGATGCTGCAGAAGATGAGGCTGAGGATAGTGCAGATGTCACTGTTTTTTTCATCTTGAAATTTTTGACAAATTTTCTCTTTTCAATTTATATCCATTTATAGTCCACAAGATCTTTCTCCAAACAAAAGAAACTTTCTTCAGGTTCTTCTATACTTTAGTCCAATATATTCCATAGTAATAAGACTGCAATCTGAGAAGATATAAAAAAAGTAAATTACCAAGAGAGCTCAGTAAAAATGGGAGAGCCCAAGAAAAAAAAGGAAACATAAAAAAAGAAAGAAGAAAAAAAATTAAGTCCAAAAATTAATTCTACCAATAAAAAGGAGAAAGAATAGTGCAGTCCAAATTAAAAAATAAGCCAATATCCACAGGAAAGGAAAAAAGAAAAAAAATTAAAAATAAGGAGTGAAAAAAGAAAAACCCTTAACAAATATTGACTAGGAAGGAATAATTAAAATCCAGCTGCAAAACTCTTGTGTCACTGCTTCTCAATGTACAGTCTCACTATTTTTCCTTACTGTCTTCCACAGTGCAATCTGCCACTCTATCCAAACAGTTTACACAGGAAAAAAAAAAGAAAATAATAAGCAATTAATTGAAAGGAGTTCTGGTTTCTGTTTCTTTGTATCTTCTGTTTCTTTTAGTGTCCAAGGATTACACTTTTTCTAATACAAGTCCTCAGCGTAACCTTCTATCTCTGTAGATAATTATATCTTATTTAGTAATCTTTCTGGTCTCAAGGCTGGTATTCCTTTCTCCTTTTCATGTATATTTTCAATTTCCCCTCAGTAGGTAGCACTGTTGCATTGCTTTCCCTTTAATTTAAAATTAATTTGTTTATTTATTTTATTTGTCAAACAAGTATTAGATAACAGATACAAGTATAAGCATGGTTATGAATACATGAAATGGATATGAACAAAAAAGAAACAATAAGATAGGGACGGTAGGTAGAGTATTCAACATGACCACTCTCTTGCTAAAGTCGTATTTCCTGCAATCAAGTTTGGTGCGGTTTACCTTGAGTTTGTATCTATTGTTGTGCTCTTGTATTGTTATGGTTGAAGCTGAAGTATTCATTGTAGGTAGGACATTGCAGTAGATAATTCTATGTACTATTTTTAGATCGGACTGTAGGCAGCATAGGTCTAGGTTGTTCTAGGTCTAAAATTTCAAGTCTGGTGGCATAAGGTATTCTTCAATGAGTGAGGAGTGGAGAACTATTCTTGTGAATATATTGATGAGCTGTATTCAAGTATTGGTCCAGCAAATGTATGCTCTAGTTAGTAGTGTGATTCTACATAGACTTCTGCAAAGCCTTTGATTCAGTGGTACATTGACAAACTATTCCTAAAACTAAAATCTTACAGTTATCTCTGGACACCTGCATAACTGGACAGAAGCATTCCTATCAAACAGACAACAAATGGTCAAAATTGGGAACGTCCTATCAAATCCGTACCTGTCAACAATGGTGTCCCCCAAGGCAGTGTTCTAGAACCAACTCTTTTCATACTCTACATAAATGACCTCTGTAATCATATCAAGAGCAACTGCGTTCTCTTCGCTGATGATGTAAAGCTATTCAACACCACAAGAAAATACTGCTACCTTCAAAAAGACCTTGACTATGTATTAGGATGGTCAAAAAAATGGCAACTTCAAATCTCAACAAATAAATGCTCTGTCTAACAATATGGCAAAAAAAATCAGAAAATAAAATACAGGCTGAAATAGTCAAGACCTTGTTGATGATCCCAAACTCTGTCAAGGACCTTGAGTACTCATCTCTAATGATCTAAGTGCTAGAGCCCACTGTAACTTAAATAGCCAAAAAGGCATTAAGAGTTGTTAACCTAATCTTACGTAGTTTTTTCTCTGGTAATATTACATTAATAACTAGAGCATACAAAACATTTGCTAGACAATACTCGACACAGCTCATTCAGTCTGGAACCCACATTACATATCTGATATTAACACAGTTGAGAAAGTCCAGAAATATTTCACAAGAAGAGTTCTCCACTCCTCTACTCGTTGCAGAATACCTTGACTTGAATTTTAGACACTAGAAACCTAGAACTACACCGCCTTCGGTCCGATCTAAGTACAGAATATAAAATTATAAAATTATATATATAAAATTATATGTCCTACCTGTCAATGAATATTTCAGCTTCAGCCATATAGAACACAAGAGCAAACAATAAAACAAAACTCAAGGGTAATTGCACCAAACTTGATTGCAAAATACAATCTTGCAATCTGTTTCAGCAACAGTGGTCCAATGTCTGGAATACTCTACCTGACTCCTGTGGTTCTTCCCCAACCCCAAATCTTTAACCTTAGACTGTCTACTATTTACCTCACCCCTTTTCCTAAGAGGTCTGTAGGGGGTGTGTATAAGCGCCACAACATGCCCGTACCGTCCCTGTCCTACTGTTTCTTTTATTTTATTTTTCTTATATGTATCCATGTCTTCATAACTATGTTTTTACTTATACCTATTATCTTGTAAGCAATTGACAAATCAAAATAAATAAATAAAATAAAAATAAAAAAGTGTTGCTGCCATTAAGATTTATTCTGAAGATATTAGAATGTTGAAGATTTATATTGTCAATACCTGTGGAATGAAATTTCTTTTGAAGGATAATTCTGTCATATAAAATGGAAATCATTGTTTCTTTTATTGTTATTATCTGAAATAGATATCCCACCCTTCAGGGCTATTAAGCACCATTGTAAAATACCTAAAGCAACCATGGGTTAGCATGATAAAAATGAAATCAGTTCAGAAGGTAGCATGAACATTTTCGTAACTTCAATAGTAATGTGAATATAGTTTCAATTCAAAAAGTTACTGTTAAAATCAATACTATAGGTACTTGAAGGACTACTTCAAGCCCACAAGTCAGTTATTGTCTCAAAAGAAACAACAGCATTATTGTTGATGCATGAAACTACCCGAATTTTCCATGATCGTCTGGTTGATCTAGCAGAGAAGGAGACATTTTATCAGTTTCTTTCAAATGAGCTCAACAATTATTTTAAAGTAAGTACAGATATAATTATAGGTATGATACATATATACGTTTTGTGAGGATTTCTTTATCATAAACATAGAATGTTTCAAGTTCAGTACACAAAATTGATTAGTTATTAATGATGCCAACATGATCTGATATATATTTGTATGCTCTTTCTCTGCCTTTCCATGAGGCAGTATGTCCAGTTTATCCTCTAAAACCTGCCAGGTTTCCAGTGTCATTTAGTATCTGATCATTCATAACCACTTCAACATTATTTTTCCTCTAAAGCAGGGGTCCCCAACTGGTACTGGTCCGTGGATCATTTTATACCGGGCCGCAAAGCTTGGGTGCCGCCATCTTGCTTTGACGGTGCTTCCGGGTTTTCGGTTGCTTCTGGGTTTTCAGTTGGAAAGTGCTTCTGGGTTTTCGGTTGGAAAGCAGCATTTGGGTGCTGAAGGAATCCTCGTGCCTTAATTTCATCAAGGGGGGGCGGCTTCGAACGAAGAGCCGTCCCGGTGGCAGTGGAGTCTCACGTTACTCAGGTACCGGTCCATGGAAGAATGAATAATCATGAAACCGGTCCCTAGTACAAAAAAGGCTGGGGACCACTGCTCTAAAGGTATTACAAAAAATTTAAAACAATTAAAAATATTAAAACAATAAAAACACCCACAAAATAAGTACACACAGCAGTCATGATGATTAATCAACTAACAGCAAGTCAAGTAGCTGAGTCTTTAATACATTCCAAGCCCCAGAACAGATGCATACTCAAGTTTTTAAATTTTTGTGAAAAACCAACAGGTTAGGGCCATTCTAATCTCCAAGGGGAGAACAGGTTAGGGCCATTCTAATCTCCAAGGGGAGAATAAGGCAGGGGCTACAGCAAAAAGTCCATCTTAAGCCTGATACTCTTTGGCTGATCAGATCTTCTGATAACCAATCTGTTGGACAGAATTGGACAAAGAGGGTCTCTTGGAGAAACTCTTGGAAAAAGGATTTTTTTAATATATTCCAGTGGCTCTCCTTGTCACAGTGGGATATAAATAAAATAGAATAGAATACTTTATTAGCCAAGTGTGATTTGACACACAAGGAATTTGTCTTGGTGTAAATACTCTCAGTATACATAAAGAAAAGGTACATTCATTAAGAATCAAGAATCATAACATACAACACTTAATGATAGTCATAGGGTACAATCAACAATAAAATCATTCTACGAAACAGTCAAGTGGGAGGGGATGAGTGATAAGGAGTGGTGAGAAGATTAACAGTAATAGTGTACACTTTGTAAATAGTTGAACAGTGTTGAGGAAATTATTTGTTTAGCAGAGTGATGGCTTTCGGGAAAAAGCTGTTCTGGCATGCAGTGCTCTNGTCTGTCCTGTTGGGTTGCAGAACCAAACCAGACAGTTATAGAGGTACAGATGATAGACTCAATAATTCCTCTGTAAATCAGAATACATATATATACATGCATATACACATCTCAAAGTGCAGATCCATTGTGACTTTTTTAGTTTGTCTAAGAAAGATCTTTGTCCTAATAAAGATTTTAAATTAGAAAATTATTCTAGATTTTCTGGATTCCACCATAGCTGTAGATAAAAGAATTTGTATTTGAGAATTTGTATTAACATATTTACTAATCTATACATTTCAAAATGCTGATACATAGTGACTTTTTTACTTTTTCTAAGAAAGATCATTGTCCTCATAAAGATTTCCAATTACAAAATTATTCCTGTAGATTTCCTGGAAAAAGGAGAAGTTGATGGAGGAGTCTCCTATATTTGTAGATTTTCTAGATTACACTGTACCTTTAGATAAGAGAATATACAGAAATGTCACTAGCCAGAAGGTTCTTCTTTTGACACTGGAAGAATATTATGTGAGAATGCAAACAAAAGAGTCAGAGGTAATTTTTGAAATTCTGTTTAATATTGATGTGTTGTGATTGCTATGTGATGTGAGCCAATACTGTATACATGTATCTTAGGTGATGTCCCTCATAAAAATTCTTATGGACAACCTGATTTCCTCTAGTTTTCCCTATGCCCAAATAGCTGGACATAGTTGTATCTGAACAGCTAAGTACTGTAGTTAAATAAAAAATGTTACAGAGGTTTATCATAATTCAAACTGCAAGTCCCAGCTATATTCAAGAAAGATAACAAGGAAAATTAGAATGAATAATTAAGAACTGATACATAATAAGTAGTTTCTTCCATCTGTTAGTTCAGGATCATCAATATGTAGATAACACTCCGCTTAATTTTTTAACTCTGTTGGTGTGTTCTGGAGATGCTATTGAAGCTTTGTGCCATGTCAAAGTTGTAAAGTTCTGGATGTGATGAAATAAGTTAAAACTTGGTTGGTTGCTGCTTAGAATCAATTTATGATTGAAATGTCATATATACCTGAAAGATAAATTAGCAAAATTGAACTCAGACAAAATGTAGATGCTGTTTGTTCACCAGTGTGTTCATCAGCTCTAGTATTATCTCTCAAGGGATGTGGGGAGTGGTACTGTCCTAAAGGAGCAGATGCTTGACTTAAGGACCATCACAGCTGTTGCTGGAATTGCAGTTGAAGATGGGCTGAAAGGACTTTTGCTCAGCTATGTCTAGTACCTCAGTTGCCACCTTACCTGGAATAGGAGGACTTGGGTACAGTGGCTCATATCTTTATTGCCACTTGGTTGCACTTCTGCAATATGTTCTATATGAAAAGCATTTGAAGATCACCTGGTTGGAGCAGGCAGCTTGATTGCTAAGCCAGATAAGATTTTAAAAGGCATACAGAAAGTTACTGATAATCAGTGCAAGGCCCACAATAGATGTATAATATGCTAATGGTGACACTGTCAGTCAATATGGGCCACTGCAAACTGCTATGTCTTATAAAATCCTATCTGGCTTTGCAACCAAATTGCCTGCTCCAACCAGGGTTGCCTCAGGGTCACTTGAGAGGTAACCCCTCAGGGTCACCTGAGGCAATACTTTTTGGAAAGATATTGGTAGTATCCCATTTTCATGATGTTTGGCTGGCTGAAGTCAGGAAATACTTTTTTTTAGTTATGATGCCAATTCTTCGGAGCCACCTACTCTGGAAACAAGATTGGTCTTTTCAATATTAGTCTTGTCTGAACGCTCCAGAGAGCTTTCATTGACAGATATAACAACAATGTGTATTTAGTTTTCTCTATTTTATTTTGTTTGTTTGACGGGATAATTGTTCCATTTTGGGCTATATTTATTGTAGATGTAGTTGTTTCTGTTTTCTTATTCTATGGCTTACTTTTTTAAGCTCCTCAGATTTTTTGCAGTTTTTGTTATGAAGCGCAGTTAAATATACACAATAATAAATATGCATATGATGGGGTTTCTATATCTTCCAACCACAATTTCCTGTGCTTGACACAACTCTTGGAGGAAAGCCTTCTTTCTCACTAGTTTATTTGAGAAGGGAAAGAGGCAAACCTGTGACTTCTGACTTAATTTTTCTGTTCCTTAAACAGATTGCTGGGGTATATAATATTTCTCAGAAGGATTGATTCAATTAGAAATAGAGGGCTTTGGTATATATTCTTAGGTTAAGGAACCAGATAGCAGTTGGAAACCCCAAAAAGAAAGGAAAGTGAAAAAAAAATACCAATTGAGTCTGCAAAGTTTATCTCAGTTTATCACAGGATGTTTTGCTACCCAAGAATATAGATAAAAAAGCACATGACCAAGAATGAGAAAGGCAAACAACACACATGCATGACACAATACAAAAATTCTAACTCACATCAAGCTTGCACAATTTGTATGTGACCAAAACTTTTTTAGATCACCAATTACAGATCTCTGGGAAATGAGATTATCAGGTTTTGAACCAGTCCAGAAAATGTTCCAGCTACTCATATGAGAGAAAAAACAATTAAAATTAGCTAGCTGTTCTCTGTTTGAAAAGCTTACCTGAGAGAGGAATAGTCTTGGTCCTGAATGTCCCTTTAGCATTAGTTTTCCCACTCTGTTTATGCCAGATCCCCAGATAAAAAGGTTAAGCCAACGTCACACTGCACCAACGGATGGAAAGAGGATGTAAAACGGACAGAAACACTTGCCATCCATTGGTTAATGTGATTCA
>BHFT01010623.1:0-50767 GCA_004320025.1 Laticauda laticaudata
GCACATTTCATGTCCATTTCCATGACGCGAATTTTCCATGATCTCCCGAGATCGACGGAGCCAACAACAACAACATACATACATACATACATTTTCTTAAGTTTTCACGGGTATTTATATGTATGGTATTCAGCTTTGTTCGGGTATTTTCTCATGTCATTATAGTTGTGCTTTTAAAGTTGTAGCAACGTTTTGGCAGAATTTCATCTGCCATCAACAGGCTTGATGAATATTGATGATATTTGTCTGAAATATATCAAGTTATATCATATTTTCCAAATGGTGTTTTCCAGCAAGTCTTCGCATCTCCAAGTAAACATCCCATGGACAGCAAGGGCGAAGAATCGAAAATTAGCTATCCAAACATATTTTTTATGATTGACAACTTTGAAGAGGTAGGTCTTTCTCAGATTAGCTCCCTCATGTAGAAGAATGTGGAAGTTTTGGGAGTGTGTGTAATTATAAAAATTAACTTCATGTCTAAAAAAATTAATCTGATATAGAGATTAACTTGAATGTGGAAATTTTTGAAATCACATTTTATAACACATACAATCATTGGGTTTTTCCTAACATAAGATAGTGATATTTTTTCATGATTTCTACAACACACCAAATTTTCTAGATAAGATATAAATTACTGCAGCTTCTTTATCTCAGTTTATAACATATGACTTGAGTTATATTGGCAACAGTCATTAATTATGAGGTTGTAATCTAACACTTATATGCACTTAAAATTTCAGAATGATAGAAGATATTTTAATATGGAAAATTTATATCATGGTTACTTTGAAGTTTTACAACAAATTTTGTAAAAATCCTTTATTTTTTTCTTTTTCCTGCTTATTTTCCCCTAGTTGTATTTGAATAATAATAATAATAATAATAATAATAATAATAATAATAATAATAATATTATTATTATTATTATTATTTTAATGGTGCAATTAGTGCTGTTAATGTTATAGATCCATAGCTCTGCTTACTTAGAATTTAAATTTACTACTGTAGATTGGCAGAAAACATTGCTACATAAAGGTATTAAATCACTTGCAGTTTGATCGAATATTAATAAAACCTAATTTTTAAAAATCATCTACTTTTTTGGATTGCATCACAAAACTGCTGGTTTTAGAGGCTTGGAAAAATTGTGCTTAAGATACATTAAATATCTTTTTTATTCATGGTATTAATTATGATTCTGAGTCTGCCTTTTCACACTCTTTTCCTGATCTAAATCAGCACTTCTCAACCCTGGCAATTTTAAAATGTTTGGACTTCCAAAATTCTCCAGCCAGTGAGGCTGACCGGCGAATTCTGGGAGTTGAAGTCCACTCAAGTTAAAATGACCAAGGTTGGGAAACATTGATCTGAATGGTAGTTTAATTTGCAGTAAATTATAGGAAATTGGGGCTTAGAGGTGTTTTTTTACATAATAAAATTATTTTTAAAAAATGGTTAGAAGATTCCGTGCCCTCAGACCTTTTACTGAGAATCTGGTTTCCTGGTATAGACTCCTGTGCTGCTATTAAATCTCAGTTTGTCATCTGACTTGGCCATAGGCAATGACAAATAGCCTTGAGTTTCTCTAAAGCTATTTATTTTTTTCCTTTGATTTATTTGGATGTCTTGTTAGGTATTTAGTGACATGACTGTCGGGGAAGGCGAGATGGTTTGCGTGGAGCTGGTGGCCAGTGACAAAAGCAACACTTTCCAAGGTGTTATTTTCCAGGGATCCATCCGCTATGAGGCCCTCAAGAAGGTCTATGATAACAGGGTGAGTGTCCTTCAGATGGTGAGGTTCAGGGGTGGTCTTCAAAAATTTTAACAAAGCGTTTTCTTCCCAGTTGCTGGGTGGGTGTGGCCATGTTGGGCATGGCCTAGTCAGCCTCCTAAACCATGGCGGAGGGGGGTGTTTTTGCCCTCCCCAGGCTCTGGAGGCTTTCCTCGAGCCTCCCAGAGGGCAAAAACAATGTGATGACCCAGGGTGGGATATACAAAATAAACACAGTCACAAAACAACCGAAGGCCCTTTTATTACTTCACTTTGTTTCAAAGCTCCAAATATCCTTGACTGGAGACAAAAAACTCCCCCACAAGTAGTTACAAAAAGGAGGATATGCCATCTAAACTAAAAATGCGTATAAATTATAAAGAGTAAAAACAACACAAACCACACTGAAGCAATTAAGGGAACCAGGCAAGATAAGGGCTTGAAGACATCCATAGATATTGGAACACAGCACTGGAAGGATGCCAAACTCAGAGAGGAATGACAGAACTGAGTAGAATTTCCACGCTTTGTTTCCAGCACTGGCCCATACGCTTTGTCTTCTTTTAACCAAGTTCTCATAGCCTGCAGCCCAGGGAAGAGATCAAGCCCTTTCTCCCCTGTTAGACCATGCCGAGTGCACGAGCTCTCTCTATCCTATTCTTCCTTTCGTGCCTATGAGGAGGGGGTGAGTGGGCCACTGGTCGCTCTCACTGCTCCGCTCTCACAAACCTTCGGGCCACACTTCCAGTCCCCTGTCGGCTCTTCCGGCCTCTCCTTTGGAGTCAGATTCCAACAGCGCATGACAACAGCCCCCGGCTCTGAGCTCTCTGGAAGCTGGGAATGAGCCATTTTTGGCCTTCCCAGACTTCCCGGAGGCTCGTTTTTTGTCATTTCCAAGCATACTGCGACCACCCATGCACTACTTGCATTTCAAAATGATCATGTGGTGGCTCTGAGGGGGCAGGCAGATCGGTTTGCAGGGCCAGCCGCAGGAGTGGGGATGTGGGTCTCCGAACTCACAGAAGCGTTAGACTCGGGGCTCTCCTGAACCCCTGCATGTCCCTAGCAGCCCACCCCTGGTGAGATTGTCTCTTAGACAAACAGCATGGGGCAAGCAGAAAGGCTTTCTTGTCTGTATTTAGAGCAGGAGTTGGAAGCCTTGATGTCTTCTGTCCCTCCTCCAATCATTTCACCTGTTTAAAACAAGACAGTGTTTCCTCTACTGATCAAAATGGGAGAAAACAGATTTGTTGTATAGATATTAAATACTGGGTCAGGCCCGGGTAACCTCCTGTAGCACAAATGGCACAGACCTGAATTAAATAAGAGAAGCAACCTAGGAGATATTTCCTGACAGAACGATTAATCAGTGGAACAACTTCCATCCAAAGATTGGACAATCATTTGTCTGAAATTGTATAGGGTTTCCTGTCTGAGCAGGGGGTCAGACTAGATGATCTCCAAGGTCCCATCCAACTCTGTTATTCTGTTAAAAATTTCTCTTAATATTTCTTTTTGGAGCCTTGCCACAATTAGAGAACAGTGGTAGGTCCAATCAGAAAAGTCTACAAGGATGGTGATTGAATGTGGCAAAATTTGCTGTTTACTCTTGAAGAGTTGATCATATCTTTCTTTAAGATATTATGTCCCCTAATGGTAACCAAGGCAGATCCAGTGCCCAACTCACAGAAAATAGCAATAGCACTTAGATTTTTATACTGCTTCACAGAGCTTTTTACAGCCCCTCTCTAAACAGTTTACAGAGTCAGCCAATTGCCCCCAACAATTTGGCTCCTCATTTTACCCACCTCAGAAGGAGGGAAGTCTGAGTCAACCTTGAGCCTGGTGAGTTTTGAACTGCCAACTTGCAGGCAGCTGGCAGGCAGCAGAAGTAGCCCTGCAGTACTGCACTCTCACCACTGCGCCACTGTGGAAAAATTGAATTGAAAGAGGTCCGTGCCAGTTCATGTCAATGATGCAGTGGCTTGAATGTTGACTCCCCTTTGCAGGTGAGCGTGGCAGCCAAAATGGCACAGAGGATGTCCTTTGGTTTTTATAAATACAATAATATGGAGTTTGTGCGTATGAAGGGGCCTCAGGCCAAGGGACATGCGGAAATGGCAGTGGGTCGCATTTCCACGGGTGACACATCTCCTTATGGTACAGAAGAAGATTCAAACCCAGGCTCACCACTGCATGAACGAGTAAGTTAACTTTGTTAATGACATTCTCTCCTTTCTCTCCTTTCATGAGCTTCTTGAAAGAATAAAGTTTATCGGAGTGTTTCCAGCGTGACTACTATTTTGAGAAAACCCAGGAGCAAAACACAGGACAGAGAGTCTTTGTCTTTTAACAGTGGTTAATATACAAAACTACTATATACTGTACATACATACATGTGTTAGGCAAATACCAGGCAATCAATCAATCTTCAACTCTCCACGGAGAAGTACAATGGAGATAGAACATGAGAGAGAGAGAGAGAGACGCCCTCACATGGCGTCCCTTATATAGACAGCTTCTGAAAGTGACAGTACCCTGCTGACTCATCCTCAATTCATCATCTGGGCTTACAGCCTTACAGCATCTGGCCAGCTATTAAATCTTTATTACCTTAACAAAGTATGTTATTGGAGACAGTGCACCATGTTGTCTCTGCCATTTGTTGCAATTTTGGTCAGCTTTGACCAGAGCGTCAGAATAAAATTCAGCACAAGAGGCAATATATTAAAAGCTGTTTCTTAGAATAGTGGAAGCCGATGCCTTGGCTTCATGAGCGGAAATTTCAGCATGCCGTTCAACTCCGCTACCATTCAGCTTAGAAAGCTTCCAAGTGTCAACTAGGGCTGATGGATAGCCAATTGGTCATTTCTGAGTTAAACACCTGAATATTTTAAGGAACCTTGTTGAACAGAGTCAGGGGATGGATCAGTGTCCATAAGTGAAAGTTGGTTTATGTATGTTTATGTAGGTTTATGTTGGTTTATGTAGGTACAGTGTAAGCCATTTTGAATGATAGAACCATTCAAAATAATAATAATAATAATAATAATAATAATAATAATAATAATAATAATAATAATAATGAGTTGGGTTTNTAATAATAATAATAATAATAATAATAATAATAATAATAATAATAATAATAATAATAATAATAATAATGAGTTGGGTTTTTTATCCACTGGTCTATAATTAGAAGGCAATGCAGGTAGTCCTCGACTTATGACCATAATTGGGTCCAAAATTTCTGTTGGTAAGTAAAACATTTCTTAAGTGGGTTTTGCCCCTTTTTATGACCTACCTTGTCACAGTGAATCACTGTGGTTAGGGTTAGGTAAGTTAGTAACATGGTTGCTAAGTGAACCTGGCTTTCCCATTGACTTTGCTTGTCAGAAGGTTACAAAAGATGGACACAAGACTCTGGGACACTGCAACCCTCATAAGTATGAGTCAGTTGCCAAGCGTCTGAATTTTGATCACATAACCATGGGGATGCTGCAATGTGAATATATCTGCTGAACAAAACTCCGCATTGGCAACAGGAAGGGCATCTGGCCATTAACACACTCTGCTAGCTCCATTCAGTTGACCAGACTCCACCCCGCAAAGGATTATGGGGTCATTAAAAGATAATGATGATGATGACCATGGGGATGCTGCTGGTTATAAGTGAAAAATGGTCATAAGTTGCTTTTTTCAGTGCTGTTGTAACTTTGAATGGTCACTGAATGAATGGCTGCAAGTCGAGGACGGCCTGAATTGGCTACCATCAAAGACGATCAATATAAACCTCAGTTGCTTCTCACCTGTTGCTGTTTTCTCTCCCCTTCTTAGGTCACGTCCTTCAGCACCCCTCCAACTCCAGAACGCAACAGCCGCCCTTCCTTTTTCTCCCCGTCTCTCAAGAGGAAAGTGACCCGAAATCGAATTGCAGAAATGAAGAAATCCCACTCAGCCAACGACAGCGAGGAATTCTTTAGGGATGATGAAGATGGAGGTGTGAGAATTGGGGAGAACGCTTCGGTTGAGCTTGGGGTGGACACCAGCCTTTTTTATAGCATTATAGGAGCCTCTGGGGCACAGTGGTTAGAGTGCAGTACTGCAAGTTAATTCTGCAGCCAGCTGCCTACAATTTGGCAGTTCAAATCCCACCAGGCTCAAGGTTGACTCAGCCTTCCCTCCTTCCGAGGTGGGTAAAATGAGGACCCAGATTGTTGGGGGCAATAGGCTGACTCTGTAAACTGCTTAGAGAGGGCTGTAAAAGCACTGTGAAGCGGTATATAAGTCTAAGTGCTATTGCTATTATGCTAAAAGGCCACGGAGTCAGGAAGGATGAACTGAGATGAATAGGTGGGCAGATTTTTCTGCATCTTGCTTTTGTTGAAAGGCTCTTGATGTTCTTTGGGTTTTCTTCCCAGTGAAAGTGGGAGAGGAATCAAACTGTCCACATTCAACGGTCTGCTTCTGAATTTTGCAAGGCTAAGAGATTCTCAGAGGCCGGAATGGGACAACTCACTACAGCCAACTTGCCGCCAACTCACCACTGCCAATTAGCCCCGGACAGCTCGTCACAGCTAACGTGCCACAGGACAATTCACCGCAGCCAATTCACCACTGGAAAACTCACAACAGGCCAAATTCAACCATTGTATTTCATTTTTTAAAATAATTATTAAAATTTATTTTAATTTTTGTTATTCCCATTTTATTTTGTCCTTCCTTTTGCATCCTTTCCTTAATGATTCTAGTTCACTATTTCTTCAATATTGTGTAATCTTTGTCCCAATGGTGAGTTGGCTGTGACAAGTTGGCTGTACCAGGTTGGCCACAGCAAGTTGGCTGTAGCTAAGTCACCATGGCGAGTTGGCCATGGCGAGTTGTCCTCGACCGGGTTGTCAAACTCAATTTCATTGAGGGCAGCATAAGGGTTGTATTTGACCTCAAGGGGCCACTGTGGGCATGGCCAATGTGGGCACGGCCGGCTCGATGTCACTCGTGTCGGGGGTGCCCAAGCACTCTGCCAGCGAAAACGGACTCCCAAGTTCTGTTTTCGGCTGCAACAGCCTCCTCAACCCTCTGCCAGCAACAACGGAGCTTGTTAGGGCCATCTGTGGGCTGGTCCTTTGCTTTTTCCAGGGTGGCCCCACAGGCCAAATCTAAGCACCCCATGGGCCAGATCTGGCCCCTGGGCGTTGGGTTGGCCCCCCTGTCTTAAACCTCAGAACCACCCAAAAGCTGTGAGCTGCCAGAATAAACTAGTATGGCTAAATCGGATTTGGAGTTTTTGAATTCAAGGGTGGGATTTGGGGGTGACATTTCTCTGCAGACCACCAACATTTTCTCACAGACCACCGGTGGTCCCTGGCCCACTGGTTGGCAACCATTGCTATAGAGGAAGTCAGAGTCTGGGAAGAGGCAGAGTTCACAGCAAATTCAGAAAGTCTTCAATGTTTGGCAGATACCCTCAAAGTCTTTCAGTGGATCTTCTGCCTGCCTGCTTGAGAAGACCCACAGCAGGAGGTTGCTGAGATGCATAAATCATCTCCTCCTCCTCCGTTAACTAAAAATACTATAGGTATTTTTCTTTTCTTTGATTCTATTGCCATAAATACACATTAAAGGGGGGTGAAAAACAATCAGCGAAAGACTGAATGCAGTTACTGGGTTCAATTCTTCCTTCCCCTATCAAGGATTCAAGGCTAAAGTCCTTTTTTTTACCTGAAAGATCATTGGAAAAAAGAGAGAGGCATCACTGAACTAAGGAAACATTCTCCACATAAATAAAGCAAGTTGCTGTTAAATGTGACAGTGAACTGGAGGGCAGGATTTGACCTTTTCCCTCAGCAATGATGTCTGGTATATGGGGGCACTGAGCCAACCAGGCCACCTAGTCTGATTCTTTACAGAAATTCATACGCATCAATTTCCTTCCTGAAGTCATCTTCTCTCTGACAGATTTGCATAACGCAACAAACCTACGTTCCCGGTCATTATCTGGAACTGGACGCTCCCTTGTGGGTTCTTGGCTGAAGTTGAACCGAACGGATGAAAACTTCCTCCTCTATGCACACTTAACCTACGTCACGCTGCCGTTGCATCGGATTTTAACTGGTAAGGCTGCTCTGCTTTTCAATTCCTACCTTCTTAAAATTCCTTAGGTATGTATCTCCTGGAATGAATGAAGAGGGTAGAACAATGGTGCTGCTTCTCTGCTTTTCCACCAATGAGTTTGATAACCCCCTCACTTTTCCTTCCTTCCTTCCTTCCTTCCTTCCTTCCTTCCTTCCTTCCTTCCTTCCTTCCTTCCTTCCTTCCCTCCTCCCTCCCTCCCTCCCTCCCTATTAAATCTCAGTGCAGATTCTTAAATTTTCTGAAAATTGCCAAGAGTTTTATGGGGACATTCAGAAAATCAAAGCACTGGTACCCATTGCTCATTCATTTGACATCTTTCACCTTCAGACATTTAAAGGTTCCTCTCGCACATATGTGCTAGTCGTTTCCAGCTCTAGGGGTTTCCAGTTCATCTCCATTACAAAGCCGAATAGCCAGCGCTATCCAAAGATATCTCTATGGTCATATGGCCGGCATGACTAAATGCCAAAGGCACACGGAACACTGTTATACCTTCCCAGCAAAGTGGGTCCCTGTTTTTCTACTTGCATTTTTACATGCTTTCAAATTGCTAGGTTGGCAGAAGCTGGGACAAGTAAAGGGAACTCACTCTGTTACGCTGTGCTAGGGATTCGAACAGCTGAACTGCCCACCTTTCTGATCAACAAACTCAGCGTCTTAGCCACTGAGCCACTATGTCCTTTTAGCATGTGTTATAAAAATGTTTGGTGCAAATCTCTGTATGTGCACAATTTAGCTTTCCTGTGAGTTAGAAACTCTATTGGGAACTCCTTCAGCTATTTCCAGGAAACAGTGTCTTAACAATTATTCCTGATGGACCCTCTGAAGTTCTAGTCCTAGCAATCCTCCTCCTCATCTCTGATAGAGAATCATGTGCCCATGCTGGACTCCCATTATCTTCCGTCCGCATGGCAATGTCTCCACTGGCTAGCGGTAAAGGGAGAAGTGGGGCCTTGGGTTGGGGATTGATGAAGACTTGGAAGATGAAGAAATTTTAGGAGGGAGGTTGCAGAAGAATGAAGTTATGCCAGTGTCTGTGTAAAAGGCTTCTGAAGGACAAGAGAATAGCGGCTACTAAGTCAGAGGTTTCTAAACTTGGCAACTTTAAGACTTGTGGACTTCAACTCCAGCTATGCTGGCTGGAGAATTCTGGGAGTTGAAGTCCACAAGACTTAAAGTTGCCAAGTTTGGGGATCTCTGTAGTAAGTCAAGGGTGAAATAAGAATTACTGAGCCTAGGCCAAGAAAGTAACTTGAGAAAATGTCTCAGACAAGCCCCTCCCTAGTTCACCTGAAGGTAAAGGGGAAGAGAAGATTAGAAAGATTCTATTATTATAGCTATTACAATAAAAATAATCTGGACTTATATGGCATTGGTTTTTTTTAACCTGATCTGCCTTGTTGGACTGACAATCTGGTTTTGGCCCGGATCCAAATCAGGGCTAATGCGTAAGTAAAGAAAAATGTGAAGTGGCATCTGTGCACCAGATTTTTAGATCTGTAGTTCGATAGATTGACCTGGCTCAGTTGAAATAAAGGCAAATAATTAGTTACAGATCAACTATTTCATTTAAAAGGGACCCACAAGTATAAACGTTGCCTTGAATCAATACCAGATGTTTCAGATTTGGAAATTAAACTTTCCATTTTACCTCTTTTTAATACTCAAGGTATTTCAGAAGTTATAATCTCCACATTTCCAATCTTTTTGCCAGGCCCCCCAAAAAAGCCAAGAACAATATATGGATAATTTCTAAGTGGTTTCTTTTAGCGCTGTTTGTCTACAGACAGAATCTTGTCAGACTAAAGCAACTATATGCAATAACCATAGAAACACTCTGCGAACTACTAGGAAGGGCCCGGCCTTGTCCTCTTCCTGCCCCGTAGGCATTTCAAGCTCTGCTGTCTCTTTGCCCTCTGAGAAACAGCCCCTCCCTCTTGTGAATCCAGACTACATTCCACCACACTGTTGCTCATAAATGCCTCATTAATGGTCTCCATACGTCTTGAAGTAAATGAAGTCCAACTATCCCCCATAGGTTATTTCTAGGTAGCAGAAAAGATGGATTTTGAACCTCCCCCTGTAACCCTCTGTCATCCTATTATTATTATTTCTTTTGCCCAGATATTCTGGAGGTGCGACAGAAACCGATTCTGATGTCATAGCCAAGAGCCGTGTGCTGCCTTGGAAAACTCGCAGCCAAGTGCCTAAAAATAAAACTTATCTCTTGCTGTCTTCTGTCACACGGCCGCCACTTGTGTCAGGAACATTACTCTGAAAAAAAAAAAAAAAGGATCTCTAGGAANAAAAAAAAAAAAAAAGGGATCTCTAGGAATTACCAGCCAATCAAGAAGTGCCTCTTTGTTCTTTCCTCCCCCAAGAGAAACAGAACTGGCTTGTATCGTAAAACCGGTAGAAGATTTCTAAAGCAAAATAAAGAAAAGAAAACAAGGAAACAAGGGGAAACAAAACTAACCCACCACCATCATAGAAGTAGGGGCTGCATATTAAAAAAAAAAAAAATCCAACAATGATGTTTTACGGACCATTGGTTATGTTTACTTTCATAATTGGAAACCAACCTGTACAAAATGCATTAATCTTTATATACTGTGAGGCAACCTTGCCTAGGATTTCATAACTGATGACTCAATGAACATTCCTCTTTTCATGTGCATAAGAAAGCAAAACCTCAGCCTCCTTTAAGTGTTTTAATCAGTTAGAATCGTGAAATAGCATAACATCAATGGGGAAGTTTTAAGGGGTTGGAAATCACGGAGGTTCATGGAGGAGCTGAGGGGAATCCGATGGCCAGGTTTCTCTGCTTCTCTCAAAGGGAATATATTTTGTAAAGCTTTGTAGCACAGATGAATTCTGCAACGTCATCTTCACCTACCAAAGATCAGCAAAAAAGAAAAAAAAAAGCCCAGCTTAAAAAAAAAAAGTCTTTTAAGGGTTGAGATCCGGCGTCATTGGCTTCCAGTATTTGGGGGCCTCTGATTTGAGGAAGAATACACTAACTGGAGGACAGGAAGGAAATCCAGAGGAACCTCAGCCTGGACAATTGGAAAATTAAAATGAATCAAAGTAAGTTCCTAAAACCCTTTTTGACTATCCCATCAGCTCAAATGGTTCCCCTCAAACTGACGTGTGTGTGTGTGTGTGTGTTGCTGTGGTTTCTCAGTTAACGGAAGACGACTCATTCTTATTTAACGCTCTCCCTGATGTTCTAGAAATGGGGAGGCGGCGAGGCAAAAGTCTGGAGAGAGCGCAGAGTTCATTGTTGTGGATTTGGCATCGCTTGTCAATTGTATGCGTGTCTGAAGATGCATAAAAACATAGCTGTGGCAGAAGAGGGCATTTCACCACTTTCCTGGAAACACATGCATTGATTATTATTATTTTTATTTTAAAATGGATTCTCCTTTAAGTGTTTAAAGGGAGATACTGGCCTATGATATCAGGCGTCCTCCTTCCTCGTCTTCGGTGGATTTGCACTTTTTATTTTAAATGTATATATAATACAATTTTTTTTCCTGTGTGTTTTACAAGATGAAGCTCAGCCTGTTTACATATGAATGTGTGTACTCACTCGCCTTTAAAAACTCGAAGTGAACCACACATGGATTAGGGTGAGGGGTGCCCAGTGTGTGTGAGAGAGGGGGAGAGGGAGAGAAGTGCAACATTAAAGATGGCAGTTGGGATTACATGACCCAAGATCCACTCTTTTTTTTTCTTTGCTTCATGGATACCCTCTTTTTAATCCTACACCAATTCTGGCTTACCTTATCATATATTGACCATAATATGACATAACCCTTTATAGCAGTGGTGGCTAACCTTTTTTGGCTCCTGTGCCAAAAATTGTGTGCGTGCTTGCACACTTGTGCTCGCGTGCCAGCACCCAGAAGGCAATGCGTGCCCCCCTACAACCCCAATGCATGCGCGTGCAATCCCCACCCACCCCCTTACCTGCATTGCGCCTCACAGCTGATTTTTGCCCTGTTTGAGGCCTTTTTCGGTCTCCCAGAGACTTGAGGAAGGCTTCTGCAGGCCGAAAACTAGGCCCGTTTTATCACTTCCGGTATTTCTAGAAAAACAGGAAGTGATGAAACGGGCCTAGTTTTTGGCTTGCAAAGCCTGCAGAAGCCTTCCTCAAGCCTCTGGAAGGCTGAAAAGGCCTCAAACTGGCTGAAAATTAATTCTGAGGCTCACACATGCACAGAGGTAGGTTTGCCTGCAGCTCCTATGCTGGCACAAATGGCTCTGCATGCCACCCGTGGTTGGTTCACCATCACGGTTTTATAACCTCTTTGCTACTAATCTAGTTAGGTTTCTTTACTAATTATAGACCTGTCCTAATCTAAAACCTCCCTTTGGGTGAAAAAAATCCTCCTTAGGCGATCATTAATTCATCCCAAAGAAAGCTTCGAGATCAGGATTCTCCAACCTTGGTCACTTTAAAACTTGTGGACTTCAGCTCCCAGAATTCCTCAGGCAACAAGGCATGGCTGGCTGAGGAATTCTGGGATTTGAAGTCCACAAGTCTTGAAGGTTGGAGAACCCGAATCTAGATACCTTCCTCAGCAAGATTTGAATTCACATGCTCATTGGCTGGGCAAATGGGTGTGGCTTGTTCACTGCAGGTATATTCTGGATGGAAGAGACTTGAGTTTTTTAAGAACTCCTTGTTCTTAGCTCTTTAACTTTGAAGTGTAGCTAAGAAGAAAAGGACAATTGATGTGGTTTTGCTGGGCCTGCAACACCACTGACTTGAGAGAGTTAATTTAACCTTGTGCAAGTTAGGGCTTGCTAAATCTGATTGTATCTATTGATTCCATTTTATGGTCTTAAACTCCCCATCTTATAAAACAGGTTGTGGGAACCAAGTCTGAAGTTTGGTTTGATAAGGATAACTGACTTCCCACCGAATTTCATGCCTAAGCTCATTCAGTTTGTACCCAGTTACTCTTTTTAGGAGCGCATCCCTGCAAGATGCCTAGCTGAACAAATTGCTTGGCAGCTCGGAAGGGTGTGAGGAAACGAAAAGCACCCCTGGGTAAGTTCTGTAGATATAAGCCTGAATAAACACAGATGGATTTTGATTTTGTTGGGAGTTGTTGCAAGCCAACAGAAAGCTGAATATCATTTTGCTGGTAGAGAGCCTGTGAAGGTCAGAAATAGGATCACATAAATCAGGGGTTGCCAACCTTTTGGACCTCAGGGACCACCAGACTCAAAATTTTAAATCCTGCAGACCAGAGACCCTGGGAAAATCCTCCCCCCCCAAAAAAAAAAATTCTGCAGGAAAATTCCCCATCCCATTTTCCTACCGATTGATTATTCTTTGTTTGGGATCACATGATACTGGGAGCTCCATTCTTGGAAGGAGGGAGGGAGAGAGACTTTTGGCTTCATGCAAGGAAAGCAGCAGAAGCAGCAGAAGTCTTTCTCTCCCCCAAACTCTGCCAGAAATGAGTCTTTGTGAGACTTGTGCCGGCACAGCCTCTTGGAGCAGGATGCCTTGCAGGGTCCTAAAGACTCATTTCTGGCAGAGTTTGGGGGAGAGAAAGACTTTTGCTGCTTTCCTTGCACGCAGCCAAAAGCAGAAGAAAGAAGTGGAAAGAAGCAGCCCGGTGGCTGGGCCAGGCGCTTGGGGTAAATGGGGCAAGTTCCCCCCCACTGCTCTTTCCCCCTCCCCTCACTACCTCATGTTGTTTGCAATGCAAGCGACGCAAACCTTGTGTTTCCACGGACCATGTGGGCAGCGCAGCCTTGTGTTCCCACACAGCCGGGATTAATTGTTTGGGGGTGACATTTCTCTGTGGACCACCAAATTTTTCTCATTCCCAGTGGTTCCTGGGCGATCACTGACATAAACTACCATCACTCAAGGTCTCTGAAGCTCCTTTTCTGCATTGAGGCTCCTGGCAAGACTTGGTCAAGAAGCAGTTTTGGCTTCAGGGTTTAATGAGTGTGGTGATGTAGACCAAGGGTCTCCAACCTTGGCAACTTTACGGCATGTGGCCAACTCCCAGCTTTGCTGGCTGAGGAACTCTGGGAGTTGAAGTCCACAAGTCTTAAAGTTGCCAAGGTGGGGGGCCCTTGCTCCAGATAACAAATTTCTTGACATTTCACCAGCAACTGTGGATGACATCTTCAGACTTTGAGCAAGACAAACGTTACTTCCTGGACATAGGGAGGTCTCCAACCCTTTTAGCCTCCCATAAGGCTTTATAGACCCCAGCTTTTCCCCCACATTGTTGGGAGAAGATTTGATGATGGCATGGAAGCAACGATTGGGGCCAGATTTTTTTATTTTTAACATTTTATGATTTGACTGGTTGAGTGTTATAGTTGATTTTGTACATCATTTTAAGGAAATACATTTCTGCCCTACATAGAAAAGGGCATTGATCCAATAGTTAAAATTTTTTAGAAAAGAGCAATGTTAAAAACATTGCTAAGGTTGGCTAAGAAAATCCAGGAAATCCTTTGATCAACCAAGGATGGTAGAGACCCGTTCACAGCATTTGGGGTTTGTTGCATCCCCGGTAGGTGTGGATATTGGGTCATAAAACAGTTTCCACATCTGATTGGAAGAACACAAGAAGCATGCCAGATTAAGACAGACTGAAAAATCATCAGTGGGAATTATGTGCTACAACATAATGATCACATCAGGCTTCCTCTCCTGAGCCACATCAAAATCCTACCCCAATGCAGGACCAACCAGAAATCATCTCCCAAAACTGCAAAAGTGAAACTTCCTTGGACCAGGATCCAGTTAGGACACAGCTGCTGAGATTAAGCAATCAGAACCTACAACCAATCAGTAGCCAGCATAAAATACCAATGAAGAACCTCCATCATCAAATTGATCAATTGGCATTGGGCACACAAAGAATTCAGTAACCTGCACCCATCGGAAATCACTTGGTTAGAGACCAGTCAGAAGTCAGGACGCCTGGCTATAAAAACAGGAGCTCAGTCACCCTGCTCAGTTGCTTATGGTCTGCTTGGCAGATCGTTCTACCTCTGAAGATGCCAACCACAGTTCCTGGTGAAACATCAGGAAATCTGTTATGTATACCACGGTCACTAAACACTGAAACCCACCTCTGCCCAACAGATACCCAATGGGAAAGCCTACAGCAGGTTATAAATCACTATCTCGGTTCACTTTTTGTATCAATAGGATGAGAGCATTTGGCAGAGGATTTGCTGCGTGTGTGTGATGAAATGCAGTTACAAAAGGGATAATTCAACCATGAAACCCACCACAATCCTGTGGGTTTTTTGGCCTCCTCCTCCCCCCTCCAACAAAAACCCCTCCTTGGTATTTTAGGAAACACGCTGAATCTGAAATAACTGCCCATAATTTACATCAAAGTATTATATCAAAGTATTATAGCAACTCCATCTTTGTAGTTCTCTTAATGTTTGGAATGAAAGGTCAATGGAACTATTGGTTAATGGAGGACAAGAAGAATTTGGGTGACCAGATGTTGTACCTTACGAATGCAGTATTTTTCAACCTTGGGAACTTTAAGATGGGTGAATTGCACAGCTTGTTGGTGGATTCTGAGAGTTGAAATCCACCCATCTTAAAGTTCCCAAGGTTGAAAAATACTGTGATACAGATTCAAAGTCAAAGCTTAAAAACTACATAACGTTTGACCTCTCCCTGCCTGCAGGTTGAGTTTGTGCCAGAATACCTGCTGTCAAAGGCAAGGCTTTGCTCTCAAAATGCTGGCACAAGGTTCAGCCCATTTTTGCTTTGATTTTTTTAAAAAAAGTGCTTATGGTCCTCAGATGGTGGACCAATGGCCCCTCTTCAATATTCTGAACAGAAAGTCGAGCTGGTTGTTTTTCCTGAATCGAGAGACGGCCAGATAAAAGAGCATGGAAGCATTTGAATCTCCACCTGTTGTCTTGAGATGGAGGAGCCCAGAATTGTGGGGTGTCTGACAAGCTGGGCTCTGAAAAAATAATGCTGCTTCAGAACTTGCAATACAGGAAACAGCAGCTGATAGCAAATGGGTTCATAATGCCTTATGGAGAGAAGTTCCAGAAGGCTTAGAAGTGGGAGAAGGCAAAGCTTCTAAGGGGGAGTTTGCTTCAATTCTGCTTGAAGGGAAAAAAGGCTGCTATGGGAAGCCACCTGTGGTCTCCTTTCCCCACCTTATTTCTGAAGAACAAAGCAAAACCATTGTACAACTTTGGGTTCGCTCAAGGACTCAGAGGAAGTTATTTGAATGATTGATCCAAAGGTGCTTTTTCAGGAGGCAACTGGACTGCCTTGTGTTTTATTCGAAGATGTATTGCTTCTTATCCCAAGAAGCTTCTTTAGCTCTGACTGGATGTGGGGAATGGAAGGATTTATATTATTTGCAGACAGCTGGTCATTTGCATTCTTTTTAGACAGTCGTTGAGGCCACTTGAAGGCTTATTTGTGTCCTCAGGGCCACCTGAGTACTGCAAATCATCATTTGAATGATGTGAAATCCTACACCAAGGCAGCATTTTGCTTCCACACCTCCAGGAGGCAGGCCAAAACATTTCTCATCGAAGTAAACTGCAGCTCCTTCCAATTCTCATTTTGGAGATGTCCTCCAAAAGATTTGGAAGACTCATTGTGTGTTCGTTGTTCCTTTTTATTAAACAGATGAACATTCAGTCTACCTTTTTAAAGCTGGCAATGTATATATATATATATATGTGTGTGTGGTTTTGATTTCAGCAAAATGCCTACTTCCCACTTTCTTGGAATTAAGTCATGTAAAACTTAAAAGAGGGAAGAGATGATCTCACTGCCAGTGGCAGCATTGAAATTTTCTGAATTTTTCATAATAATAAATGTCATCATTTAACCTAGTGGAGTTGGATAATTTGACTATTTATTTGTTATAGTTAAGTCCCACTTTCATTTGTGAGACTCCTATTTTCTCCATCACAATAATCCCATGAACTGGACTAGGCTGGGAAAATAAGTGGCTCAAAATCACTCAGCCAGTTTTCATGCCTAAGGCACGACTAGAACTCGGTCTCCTGGTTTGTACTTCAGTACCATCATCACTATATTAAACTGGTTCTTGTCACCAACCTTTTATTGAACTGCCGGTTACTCAGGCTTTAGTTTGGCTTGCCACTCAAACATTTAAGACATCAGTTTGATCCTGTTGATGCAGAAGTACAAATGGTGATATTTGGACCATAAAGAAATTATATTTCTAGAATCATGCTAAAGTTGTATTTTGTTGTCTGAAAAGGTTAAGATGTGGGTTTTGATTAAAAAACAACCCCTGCTTTCCTTATTTTAAAAAAGAAAAAAAAAGTGGATTTTAAATGAGTGGGTAAGCTTTAATTTCCCCAAATGGGAAATCTCTACTTATCTTTTTTTTTTATAATCACTTATTTATTCTTCCTCTTAAAAAAAAATATGCAGGTTTCTTGCTGTTCATTCCAGCCCTATGATTTTGACTGCAATTTGCAAACAACTCAGTGTTTTAGCCACTGAGCCACCCATCCCTATTATTGCCCCCTGTAGTTGGCAACAATTAGCAGAGTGAAATCCACAGTGTCTCCTTTCCCCTTTATGGATTGCTCCCCATCATCTAGCAATGCAGCACAGCCTACAACACGAATATCTGATCATAATTAGTATTACTGGTGGATCACTTTGAGGATGACTGCAGATACTTTCTAACTAATGCCTTTAACATTAAAATGATTTGCTTTGCAGTTCCAGAGTCTGATTGGAGAACGCATGACTGCAAGGACAGGCTGCTGCCCCTCCCAATCTCCATGGCATTTTACCCAAGTGGTAATTACTCTTACTATATTTATTGGAATAGCTGCCATGGTGCCCTTTGCAGTCCTCCAGAGCAACAGATGGGAACCGGAGCTTCACAAAAGGATTCGGATTGGCAATGAGGGAGGGTTGCAGCCACCTGCTGTGCCTTGGGTACTTGACAATTTGTTCCATTTCAGTCCTACTTGCCTTGGGCTTCCTGCAGATTTGGAACATAGCCCAGGTGAGAATACGCTTACTTATAAAGGAGAATATTTGTAGCTCAGGGTTGAAATGAGTAGTCCTTGAGTTTGGTTGGTTTCTTGCAGATGTTTCATTACCTTAACTAGGCAACGTATCAGTGCCCATAAGGATCTAATGTGAGGAATGAACCATCTGCAAGAAAGCAACCAAGCTCAGAGATCACCAAAGAAATACACTTTGCTTCACTCAAGAGAACCTCTTATCCAACTACAATTCCTACAAAAACTTCCAACTGTCATACAAGGAGCCTTGGTCAACACAAGCCACAACACTGCTTTTTCCAACACTGGTATGAGTCCTGTTTGTTGAAAGCTTTATCGCACTAAGATTTTTAGACATACAAAGCTACATGAAGTGTTTCAAGCCAATGACTTCTGTGCTTATGCTATTCTTACATAACCACACAAATAATCCAATTCAGAATCAACATCTCATTTGTATATTCACATTTCTATAGATTTTCTTTCTTTTCCTTTCCGCTTCTCCAGAAAACACAGCTTCTGGGTAACAGGTGAAAAACCTTTTGTTCAATGACCAATGGTTAGACCTAAAGTAATGCCTGGATGGTAGTGCATAGATCAGAAACTTGTTCTGACAGTGAGTAGAAAAGGAGCTATATTATTTTTTTAAAGGCAATTCATTAAGTTCTTATGCATTATTTCCATGTACTGTGCAGTATATCAAGTCACTTGTAGGACATGTTGAGCAGCTTTTGTTGAAAATAATTCAGAATGTTACAATGGTGGAGCCTTTAGCCTTTTTTCTCCTTATAAAGGAAATATAAGAAGTTAGAGCCCCACCTGTTTATTTTACGTAGCTGCATGTGTATTGCTGACATGCATTTCAAATGAGAGAACAGTGGGACAGAAACTACAAGACCCATTTTCTCCTTCATAAAAGAATCTCCACAGAATATGCAGGAAAATCGTATTTCAAAGGGGATTTTACCTCTTTATGATCGCAATAATTCTGTTTCTGAACTGGCTGTGCAACAGTACCCAACCATGATGTGAGTTGTAGTCCTAACACTACACATTGGGTGCAGGATTAGGGAAGACAGTCTAAAATGATACAGCCCAGAAGCAGGTTCATCGCATCAGTGGAATCCTATCTGCTCCATTTTGCTATTTGGAGAAAAGACAAAATTGGGAGTTGAGTTGCTCCGAACAGTTTACTTTTGTCATGGCCCAAGATTTTTGTGAGTTCAGGGAAATAATTACTAAAAGGAGAAAATTCCACTATACAAGCTGAGAAGGGATTTTGCTGCAAATTAAGACAACATACCTTCATCAAATAGGGTCATTATGGTAGTAAAGACTTTTTTTTTTTTAACTGACTGGTTTAAAGGGACATTTCTGTACCAGAAAAAAGAGGGGAACCACATTAATAGTTTAAAACAAATTCTTACGAGATCCTGCAAAATTATCACAAAAAGACCTGTTCTTAGCAGAATAGGAGCAAAGAAACACAACCCAGACCAGAATTTTACAGTTTACATACATGCCTTTTTCCACCTAAGAACTCCGATTCTTGCCATAATTTCAATCTTTTCAAGGAATGGATTAATCCTGTTCTATTTTAGAAAATCACAGAGTTTGAATTTATAAATTAGTTATGGAAATGGGGAAAGAGTGCTTGAACTTTTGCAGAAAGTGGTATAATGCGCTCCCACGATCCACACGAGCTGCTTGAAACACACACAAAGAGCTGACTGACGTATTCAAGAGCAGCTAACTGGGTTAAGCCAGGCTTAATAGCAGTAACTGTAAGAGGGATCCTTGAAGTATGAGTGGACAACTGAGTGGACAACCGAGTGGACAACCGAGTGGACAACCAACTGAGTGGACAACCAAATGAGCCAGCAGTGTGTGGCGGCAGCCAAAAAAGCCAATCCAATCCTAAATTGCATTAACAGAGGGATACAATCAAGATCACATGAGGTACTAATACCACTCTATAAAGCCTTAGTAAGACCACACCTAGAATACTTAACCCAGTTTTGGTCACCACACTATAAAAAAGTTGTTGAGACTCTAGAAAAAGTGCAGAGAAGAACAACCAGGATGATTAGGGGACGGGAGACTAAAACATATGAAGAACGGTTACAGGAATTGGGCACAGCTAGTCTAGGGAAGAGAAGGACCAGGGGAGACATAGCAGCCTTCCAATATTTGAAGGGCTGCCAAAGAGAGTAAGGGGTCAAGCTATTTTCTAAGGCACCCAAAGGCCAGACAAGGAATAATGGATGGAAACTGATTAAGGAGAGGTTCAACCTGGAAATAAGGAGAAACTTTCTGACAGTGAGAACAATCAACCCATGGAACAGAAGTTGCCCTCAGAAGTTGTATGGGCATCATCACTTGAGACTTTCAAGAAGAGATTGGACTGCCATCTGTCAAAAATGGTGTAGGGTCTCCTGCCTGGGCAGGGATGGGGGGTTGGACTAGGTGACCTACAAGATCCCTTCCAACTTTGTTAATCTGTTAAAGCAAAATGCTTCAAAAGATGCAGGAGTAAACGTTTCTGCATAGGTCCCAGGCTCTTTCAATGGAATACTTCCCCAAGGAACAAGGTGAGGCAATTGTGACACACAATCCCCAAAGCGAGCCGGTATAATTAGTTCATATAACTTTTTTTTTTCCCCTGAAGTAGCTTGTGATGTTGGCTTTCCTTGTAAGAGCTTCACTTTTGGTCAGCACCAAAACAGTGCAGGATTTCTTTTACCGGAATCTAATTTCAAGCAACAGGGAAGACACCCCACTAATTAAAACATGTTTCATTAAAAATAGATTGAAACGTGAGCAGGCAGAAATCGTGCAGGTAGACATTAAAATAAGCAGATTACACTTGCACGTCCTAGCCTTTTTCCCAACCCTGAGTGTACCTTGCTCTGCGCCACCCAATGTCAACCAATGAAAAACATTATCATCTGGGGGCATGAAACACAGAAAACGAAGTGTAAGCCCTACATTAGGCTCGACAGTTAACATCAAAAGCTCCGTGACATTAAAATGCCCTTTTATCTACCTTTCTGAAGCCCATCTTTCGTGACATTTTTGAAGAGTTAAACTTGTTTTTAGAGCTTCAGATTTTCAAAAGTAGCTCTTTGCATAAGTGTCTGGATTTCCTATCCTCATTCCACTTGTCCTAGTATATTATTTGCTTTATTCATTTAATTTTTATACCTTTCCAGCAATCAATCGACTTCCCTTGCCCAAGAGCACACTTTCAGCCTTTTAAGCAGCTTTCCAAATGTCAGGCACAATTGTTCCTGTTTGAAATGTCAGGTTCTCTTCTACTTGGATTATTTTATATACACGTTTTACTCTGCAATCTGCCAAATGCATACCTACAAACATATATTCCTGTGAGATGAAGCTTCTCCAAATAAAATTTTTGTTTGAAATATGCATATATTAGTTGTCTGTTTATCAGAAAAGCAGACAATTCACTTGTACAGGCTTCAAATCAGAGTAAAAAGGGGAAAAAATCATGGAGGATATTAAAGACACCTTCCAAAAAGATAAAAATACTATTACTGACACTCTTGGCCATTCAATATATTTCCATAATATCAATATGCCCGTAAGCATTTCTGATGTTTCCCCCACTTTAATATTAACAAATTAACCCAGGAGTTACTTGACAGGCATAAAGCCCCAGATTACACATTTATATTTATAGGGCTTGTGTTGCATAATCTCTCACTTTAGAGTTGCCCTTCCCTTAAAATAATTTCACACATTCCTTTAAAGATATCCAGAACTTTAATCTGATTAAAAAAAAAAGGCATTAACTGATTTTTATTCTTCTATCGTACTCCAGTTCTTATTTTGGGGGATTCACTATGATCAGTTTCCTGTGGAACATTCTGTCTCCAATAAGAAGATATTTAAACAACCATGGCCAAACTTGAGGACCAAAGTACAAGGATCAAGAGGGTATAGGCAGTCCTAGACTTACGACCACAATTGAGCCCAAAATGTCCTTGCAAAGTGAGTTTTTTCCCCATTTTATGATCTTACTTGCCACAGCTGCAGTTGTTTAGTGACATGGTTGTTAAGTGAAGCTGACTTCCTTGTCAGGTCGCAAAAGGAGACCCGAGACCCCATGACCCTGCAACAGTTCATAAATATGAGCAGGGGTGGGATTCTACCGGTTTGGACCAGTTCTACAGAACCAGTTGTTACGATTCTGTGCAGTTCGGAAAACAGGTAAATCGTGCCCTGGGCTGGCTCCTCCCCTCCCAGTCCTTATAGCGCATGCACACCATCGCACGCATGCCTGACATCACTGACTGCATTCCCCCCGCCCAGTCGCTCAAGGCATTTTTTTTCCCTTCTTCCAACGATCAGCTGTTCCAATGATCAGCTGTGCAGGGATCCCCCTCACTGTCTTACAGCTTCACCCAGGCTGTCCTGAGGCCCAGGAGGCAAAAAAGGGCATAGGGGGGTGGTGCTGCGCGGCCCCACGCTCTGTGTTTTGCCTTTCTGGGCCTCGGGGAAGCCTCCTAGGAGCAAAAACGCCCCCTCCCCCAGGAGGCTTCCCTGAGGCTCAGCCCCCCCCCCCCAAAAAAAGCCACACCGACCCGGTCACATGGCCACACCCACTTAGCCACACCAACAGAACCGGTAGTAAAACTATTTGCATCCCACCCCTGAATATGAGTCAGTTGCCAAGTGTCCGAATTTTGATCATGACAATGGGGATGCTGACAAGGTCCTAAGTGTGAAAAATGGGTCATTGTTTTTCAGTGCCATTCTGTATCTGAATGGTCACTAAATGAACTGCTGTGACTACATGCTCCTCCCAACTTAACAAGAGGATAGGCAGCTGTAAATTCAACTTATGGAAAACACAGATTGGGAAGAGCTAAAGGACACAAAGAAGGAAGAAACAGCCCCATCAAATTCTCCATCGATGGGCTCTTAATTAGAATTAAGATGAATGAAGGTTTGCAGGTTTTGTCTCAAGCTTCTTGACGCCACCATCTTTGGGCTCTGAATGTTGTGGTTAAGTACCAAGAAATGACAATTATTTCAGAATTGTTCTCCAGATAACATTCAAAGTATCTCCTGAACTCCCTAAAATCAAAGTTCTCCCAACAGTTGTTACTTAAAAACAAAGGTTTTAACAGAACAAATTCTAAAAGGAATTTCCCTAATAGGAAAAGATTTCAAATTCAGATGGAAAAATAACAATTTGCCTATCTTTTTTTTTCCTTCTCAAACGCATAATTTTCTTGCTACACCATCTGTAGATGAATAGGTATGAATTGGGGGGCTTTTAGCAACTTTACTTTTCAGGTACCATCAATCAAGGTTTTTTTTGCATTCCGTATGCAAGTTTTATTGACAGATGGTTTGCACAGTAGATATTTCGAATCAGAAGAGGAGAAAAGATCCATGCTAAGGTTATAAGTTTCATCGGCCACCTTCTATTTTTTTTTCCCTCATTCACACCCTTCAGAAATTCTAAGACAGTCCTTAAAATAGGAGAGCAATGAGTTAAAAAGTTACTACTAAAGAGTCAAGTGGGGAAAAGAGCGGCAACGGTTTGGAAACGCCGAGTCTCAGACCTCCTCTTTTTTCTCCAGCAAAATTTTGTGCAACTCATCTGCATCTTCACTTGTTTTCACCCTTATCAATATTGGCAGGGGGACTGTGGCATTCTTCTCGTCGATGGGGGGGTTTGGGACACAAACAATGAGAACGTTGTTCTTCCCCGTTCTCGAGCACGGCATCTTAGGAGGCAGCAAAATATTCAGCAATATGTTGCCTGCAAGGAAGGAAAGTCAAATTTACTGTGGGAAAACAATGAAACCTAACTTGAATTATCGGTAGTCCCTGGCTTTGTGACCGTAATAGAGTCTGCAATTTCTATTAAGTCATGACGGTTATAAATTGAAGCATCCATGTGGGGTGGTTGTTAAGTGAATCCAGAAATCTTTTAAGTGAAGCCATTCATTCCTTTGGGTGGGGTTTTTTTTTTTGGTGGGGGCCAGAAACTGGCTGAAAAGGCTAAAATCACACCACCTCTAAAACTGAGCTTGTTGCTAAGTGTTCTGACCCAAGTCCTTTTCAAAAAAATCAAACACAATCCAAAAGGAACAGAAACCTTGTAATGCTTTTACAAAATAATTAGCACAAGCCTTGCCAAACTGCGAGACTTGCCAGAAGAGAACAGAGAAGAAATAATTTGCAATACAAGAATCTTCAAATACAAACTCAGGATACTGGAATGTCCACAAGGCTGAGTTTCAAAACGACTTTGCCTTCTACAAAGTACATTCATTTCACAGCTGGCTTTTATCTTCTTGAAGGAGGAGCCATTATCTTGCAGCCTTACTCCCGAGTCGCCAGTGCTGTTGTAGCTGCTCTTTCTTCTAAGCAATCCTTCGTGCACACACACTCAGCACAGGCTCCTTGGAAACCTCCTCATCACTGCTACTTGCCCCCACACTCTCTGAAGGCAGCAGTCCACTCCCTAATGGTCCTGGCCTCCTCAGCCATCCGCACCTGCTGCCGGCTAACCACAACACTAAGCATCTGATGATGCGTGTGTGTGTGCATGTGTGTGTATAACCTAGTAGCTATTTGACAGACATAAGGGCCAAAATTACATATTTATATCTATTGGGCTTTTGCAGCATAATCTCTCACTATAATTTAGAGTGACCCTTTTCTTAAAATAATTTCACACATTCCTTTAAAAGTATCCAGGGTTGTATGAGTCTGGGGATATAAAAAATTAATTGAAATAAAAATTGGGCAGGTTCATGGAGGGAAGGCCTGTTTATTGGATAAGGTTACTTTGGTCATCTTAGATGAATGGTTCACACTGGGAATGTACCCATAATACTTTTGCTGGGCCTCTTGGTGGATTCTGATACCACCAACCTTTCAGGGTTCCTGAATGGAATGGGACTGCTTTCCAGAATGCCCAATCTTTGCAGAGATTAATTCTCAAGATCTTCTCAAATGCTCTCTCCTTTTTATTTACGTGCAAGGGACCTACCTACAGCATGTCATGGGGCTTTATAATTTTGAATAAGAACAAACTGAATCTGATTCCAGATGAGCAGAGCCTTGGTCACTCAAAATCAGCTTTCCTGGATAGTGTTACATCTCTTCTGGAGATTTGAGTGTGTACTTTAGAAGTGTTCCCTGGATGTTTGGGCTTCAACAGTTCATGAGATATAGGTGAGACCGATGGGGAAATCTCAGATCTAGCAATGTGATCTCTTCCTTCTTTTCAACTCAGATGACCTACTGCAATGTATTTTAGGTCGTGGCTCAGTTTTTGAAGTGCCTGGAAAGAGCCTCTGGAATGAAGCTAGTCTGGCTTATTAAGCATGCAACTCTTACAACCAGTTCATTATTACTAGTGAAACTACTAGGGTGTTCTGGGACACAGTACAAGGATTTGGTTATAGCCTATAAAGCCCAATTTGACTTGAAACAAGCTAGCAAAAAGACCATACTGTGTCTTAGTGTTACGTACTTAGTGTTACTCAGGCATTCAGATTTTTTCTTAGGCTATCAGATATACACTGGCAACATGAGAAGGCTTTTCTCAATATTATTAGCAAGTTCTGAAAAAGTTTCTGCTAGAAGGGATTAAGTTAACTCCCCTTATGTTCTTCTAACAACGTGCAACACATTTTTATTTAGACCAGCGCTTTCTCAACCTCAACAACTTTTAAGACTCCCAGTGTGCTGAGTAGGGAATTCTGGGAGGAGAAGTCCGTATGACTTAAAGCTGCCAAAGTTGAGAAACTGGTTTAAGACAAACCCTTGATGCATAAGAAAGTTTTTAACTTATGATTTTAAGGACACCTTGGATGTTTTGCTACTTTTTGTGATACTTTCATTGTTTTAAATTGTGGGGGTTTTGTTCCATAATACGGTTTAAATTGTGTTTTTAGCCGATCAATAATTCATGGATTGAAAAGCCTAAACCCTATAATAAAAACATATTTTGCAAAACAATTTTTAAGAAAAGTCACATACCTAAGTTGGTATCTGCCCTTATTAATAACTGTGTCTTCTGATTGCTGGCGGGTTTTAAATGTAACATTCCTACTCCCTTTTCTTTAAATTCGTTATCTTTCTTGTAAAAGACTTTGCACCTAAAAAAAAAAGAAAGAAAAAGATTGGATCCTGCAACATTATCTTGGGACACATATTTTCGCCTTCATTCATTATAAAAAAAGCACATTGTCTGGGAAGTGAAGGTACTCAGGCTGAAGATGCCCTCGATTGAACCTATAACCAAGATAATGAGTTAATTTTTTTAAGTATCGTGTATTAGTTTGCAAATATTATTCTGGAGGACCTACAGAAATCAATGAGTTCTTTTTCATTTTGACTGAATCACATGTCAAAAGGATTTAAAATTCATGTAGGTCCCTTTCAGGAAATAGATCAGAAGCAGCTGAATGAAGATAAATACTTCCATTAAGCATATTCTGTAATAAATGCAACCAACTGGTAAATGCAAGCAGTTGAGTTGTAAAGAAACAGAATGCAAGTGATACAGGTAAGTCCTCAAATATAATCCAGCACTTAGCGATCATTCAAAAGTTCTGATGTACCTAACTTGGGGGTTACATACAACCCAGATTCAGAGTTCCATCAGTTGCCCCTCCCCATGGTCCTGTAACCACACTTTGGGCACTCAGGAATTGGGCTGCATTTACTGTGATTTGCAGTGTTTCCTGGCCATGTGACCACATTTCACAATGGTTTCGTCAAAAGCCAGCATTTATTTCCAGTTTTTGGCAAAACCATGCCCACAGCAAAGCACTGGGTGACTTTATGATCACGGTGTTCACTTTTAAAAAAAAAACTTCATAAAATTGGATCGGTCACATGACCAATCCACTTTACAACCATGACCAGGTACAAATGTCACCAGCAGGCTCCATTAGGGTCATAATTTGAGGATTTCCCGCATAGTAGCTAAAGCAATTGAGGTAGCTGCATACCATGTTATAAAACTTGTTATCCACATAAAGGTAAAGATTTCTCCTGTCCAGTCATATCCAACTCTAGAGGACGGTGGTCATCTCTATTTCTTAGCCTAGGGAGCCACTCTTGTTTGAAAGCATTTCCATGGTCATGTGGCCAGCATTATACCCCATGGCACATGAAAAGCTATAGCCTTCCCACTGATGTGGTACCTATTTGTCTACTTGCATTTGCATGCTTTCAAACTGCTAGGTGGTCAGGAGCTGGAGCAAGGAACGGGAGCTCACCCATTGTACAATACTTGGGTCTCAAACCCGGGCTCTCAGCTTTCCAGCTAACAAGCTCAGCAATGTTAACCATCAACCCATCGTGCCCCCTTTTGATACATGTACACAATGCTCATCATGTAGCTTTACTTGCAAGCCCAAAAGTAACTCACTTCTTTGAGTAAAAGGCGTCCTCTTCTTTGACTTCATTAATGACTACTTTGGGAGGCTCTTCCTCCTCTTCATCACCCCCTGCTGGGAAAAGTATTTCAAATCAGAATTACATTTCATGCCAGAAACTTTACTGTTTGGGAAACTGCACTGCTGCATGTAAAAAAATCTTGTTGGGTGCGGGCCCTGAATGAAAATATATGGAAATATTTCAGAGGCATTCAAAACATTTTGTATTTTGAAATGTTTGAAGTTTAAAAACAGTTCTTTCCAGCCTGAATGCCAGCTCTTTATTTTGTTTCTATCATATCAAGCTCATTTCCAACCATTCCTACTTCCCTCTGGTAATTGGGAAAATCCCACTTTTGAATTTAAAAGGTATACACACCTCTTTGATGCAATTGGCTCAAAATTGACCAATTTTTAGGATCTTTAGGACCTAATCCCAAGTATAAACCGCAAGACATTCAATCAAAGGAGGAAGTAGGGATGATGGAAAATAAGAAAAATTCTAATTCAAATGTCCTACCTAGGACATTTAGGAAGCATACCGAGGGTAAGACATAAATGACTTTATACCTACATAAAGATGCCTACATATTAATGCTCAAAGTTTGGGAAGCAAAGAGGATAAAGTTCAAGTAAACTTGGGAAAGATTCCATGGATGAAAATCTTAAAGGGGAAAACAACTGAAGAAAGTTGGGTGACTCTGAAAAAAGCGATGATAAAAGACCTGTCCACCACAATGCCTTTGAAAAAGAAAAGTAATAAAAAAAGAAAAAAGCACTCTCTGATAAACTCAAAGACAAAAAGCATACATATAAAGGATTGGAAAGAGGACACATAACTAAGGCAGAATACCAGCATATAGTCCAAATCTATAAAGATGAAATCAGGAAAGCTAACCCTCAGAATGAACGGAGACTTGCAACAAATTTAAAAAATAATTAGAAATATAAATTAAAACAGGCAATAAAATGGTAAAAGATCACATGTCCACTCTAAGATCAGTTCAAATCACCAGGATCAGGTGGATTATATCACAGGATTCTGAATTAGCTGGTAGATGTGATCTTGGAATCATTGAACCATCTTCAACTACAGACAATCAGCCTGATATCAACACCTGGGAAGATCCTGGAAAAGATAATCAAGCAACAAATCTGCGAACACCTAGAAGCAAGCAAAGTTACAACCAGAAGCCAACATTTTATCAAAAACAGATCATGCCAAACAAATCTTATTTCATTCTTTGTCAAAGTGACTAAATTAGCGGAACAGTGAAATGTTGTGGATATAATATACTTGGATTTCAGTAAGGCATTTGACAAAGGAGACCACAACCTACTTCTTGGTAAGGTAGAAAAATGCGGGATAGACAACATCACCATCAAATGGATTTGTAACTGGCTGACAAACCGCACTCAAAGTGTAGTCCTTAATGAAAATACATCTACATGGAGGACAGTAAGCAGTGCAGTACCCCAAGGTTCTGTCTTCATTATCTTCCTGAACAATTTAGATGAGGGAATACAAGGAGAACTCATCAAATTTGCAGACAACACCAAGCTGACAGGAGTAGCCCAAACCCCAGAAAATAGGCTCAAGATCCAGAAAGATCTCAACAACATGAACATTGGTCCCTTTCTTATAAAATGAAATCCAATGGTTAGAAATGAAAGGTTTTACACTTAGGCAAGAAAAACCAAATGTACAGGTACTATTAGGTGAAACCTGGCTCAACAGCAGTAACTACAAGAGAGATCTAGGAGTCCTAATAGACAGCCACTTACATATAGCCCGCAGATGCTACAGCAGCCAAAAAAGCCAATGCAGTCCTGGATTGCATTAATAGAGGGATGGTCTTGGTAAGACCACACTTGGCATACTCTGTCTAGTTTTGGTCACCACAATATAAAAAAAGACGTCGAGACTCTGGAAAGAACGCAGAGAAGAGCAACAAAGATGATTAAGGGGGAAACATATGAAGAACAGTTGAAGAAATTGTGTTATGGCCAGTCTAGAGAAAAGAAGGGCCAGAGGTGACATGATAGCAGTGTTCCCATATTTGAGGGGCTGCCGCAGAGAAAAAGGGGTCAACCTGTTTACCAAAGCTCCAGAAGGCAACACAAGAAGATGGAAATTAATCAAGGAGAGAAGCAACCTAGGACTAAGGAGAGATTTCCTGATACTGGGAAGAATTAACCAACGGAATGGCTTGCCGTCAGAAGTAGTGGATGTTCCACCATTGGAGGTTTTCAAGAAGAGATTGGACAGTCATTTGTCCAGAATGACACAGGGTCTTCTGCTTGAGAAGGGGATTGGACTAAAACAGAGGCTCCCAACCTTTCCAGCTTGGCAGACTGGCCGGGGGGGGGAGAGGACATAGTTTTGTGCAAACAGCAAGTGCCAGAGGTGGGATTCAGCAGGTTCTGGCCAGTCCTGGAGAACCGGTAGAGGAAATTTTGCGTAGGCCGGAGAACCAGAAAATGCCACCTCTGCCTGGAGATTTTACAGTATCCTTCCCCTGCCATGCCCACCGAACCGGCAGTTAAAAAATTTGAATGTCACCACTGGCAGGCACCCATATGAGCGAGCACATTCCATTTGTGCAAACGGTGCACACCACTCATGCAAATGGAGCTGCGCACGCAAGTATGCTCACCTGCTTGCGCAGCCCGGTTTTGAACAGGCCACGGCCCAGAGGCTGGGCATCCCTAGATTAGAAGACCTCCAAGATCCCTTGCAACGTGGTCATTTTGCTATTCGGGCACCGATATCTTGAGTCCTTTGTATATGTTAGCAGGACTGCGGGGAAAGTTTGAGCCAGGCTTAGACTGCTTGTCATAGCCTGCCAGCAGAAGCACAAAACACGCTCTGGCTAGTAGAAGGCATTTTGGTGGCTGGGGACAAGCCACGAGGGGCTACAAAATGCTCCTTGCAGTCCAAACAATTCCTCCCTGCAGCTTCCCTCTTTCGATTCTCTGCAAGAGAGAGAGATCGGGGGGGAAAATACCTCGCATTTAATCTGGATACTAATGGACATGCAGCCAATAATCACCCCTCTCCAAACAAATGTAGTGAATGTCAACTCTCAAAACGATGCTAGTCGAAGCCATATTTTCTTGCTTTCTTTCTTAGTTGCCATAATTATTGGGAGGGGGACAGAGGGGGGGACCTATGAAATGTAGAATGCTTTGCTCCAATGTGTCACTCATAACAAAGATAAGGGCACCTAAGAACCAAGGCCAGATCAACGCACCCTAGCAATGGCAGGAGGGAGTGCTGCCTGCTTGGTTGGCTAACGTGGCCTGTGACACAAGGGGTGGTGGTGGACAGTATCTATTCTTTAATGATACCAAAAGTGTGGGGATTACTCAGTGTTGGTTTTACACCTGACCGTGCCGGTATGTTGTCCCCAATAAACAGGATTTTTGAGGAAGCCAAGGCCTCAAGAGTCTTGAATTGGTTGGGAGCATTACTCGGAACCATGACAGTGAATTTGTAAACCTTGATAGTCCAACCCTCAAACGAATGCAGGGACAGACCACCAGAGAGTTTAAATGGGACCACAGCGTTTCTCAATCTCTAAAACATCATACTCACCTTGTGCGTTGCCAGCCTTTTCGGCCGGGGTGTCTAATACATTATTGGAAAAGGAAGAAGCCACCTTGGCCTGGCTTGCGTCTTTGCCAAACAACCCTCCATTCCCAGAGGAAAATGAGAATCCAGACCCAGCCGGCCCTGAACTTGGACCAGATTTGTCACTTTTGCCAAAAATGAACAAGGTGGAGGAGGAGGAGGAGGAGGAGGCGGCGGCGGCAGCTGCCGGTTTGAGTTCTGTTTTCTTTTCCAATTCCATTTTCTTCCCGGGGGCCTCCTCCGATTTGCTGCTGTTAAAGAAAAACATGGAGCTCTGCGGGAGGGTCATGCTCCCAAACGCAGGGCGAGGCTGAGCTTCGGAGGCTTTGCTGCTGCTGCCGCCACTTCCGGAGCTGCCGTTGCCATCAAAGCCCTGTTGCTCTATGTCAGCCAAGTATCTCTCATAGTCATGGAAGATGGGGGTCAGGTCACAGAGCGGGTTGGCATTGACATGTTTGACTATCCAGTCCCGTACAGAACAATTGAGGGCGGCCAACTGTTTATGATAGCTCTTCGAGTTGCAGGATTTGGTCTGAGTGAGTCTGGGAGACAAGGGCTCTGGATTCTCACTATTAGCTTCTGTATGTGCAGAGGACTTCTCAACTGTAACATCATTTGCTGAGCCGCTGGAGACCACAGAATCTGGAAAAGAGGAAAATATCGAAGGACTACTATTACAAATCACCTTTGTGGAGAATCACCTTTAAAAAAAAAAAAAAAAAGCAAGGGAGAGGCCTCCAAAATCTAGTAGTCTGTCTAAAAGCCATATTACTTAAACAAGTATGAGGCCAGCATTTTGATAGCAAGAATACTGGAAAAAAAAAACCAAAAAAACCCAAACAATATAATCTTTGGACTCGCATCCAGCATCTTTCAAGACGTCAGAATGATTAAAACTCTAAGGAAAGTTCTATTAAATTAAACCACCTTTTGCTTTCTTTGTAACAAGCTTCGCTCTTTGCAAAATAGATCTTAACAAACACTGCAATGTCTGCTGTCAAATAACAATATTTTGGGGGTGGTTTGTTTCAGGGATTGCATTTTTTAATTATTAATAGAAGCGCCCAAATGTTTAGGGACAAACTGGTAGCTTCATGATGAAGGATTTGAAAAAAAAATAGATTACTCCAGGATAAATACTTCAGGTGAACTACTGTTCAAAACAACATACTGTTCTTCATCTTTCTGCTGGAAACCAGTAGAAAAGTTACCCTTTTGATTGGGGACAATTTGTAGCTGAATGTGAGGAATATAATCAGAGGACAAGCACAAAAGGGGCCCAGAGCCTCATGCGATTTAAGCAGCAGCGTCATATTCAAAAGCCAACCAGGACTTCTGCTTTAGGGATGGGGCAGGACAGGTAGAAGGGAGAAGGATCATCCCACCTTATTGTGCCAACCTTCTTCACTCCGGTGTCTACTGTAGAAAGAATGTAGTTTTCCCACAGCCCAGCAGTGGGATGTGGCAGGCTGGCCGATCAAGGAAGGAATTCCTCTTCGGCTGATTGATAATTTTTTTATTTCTGTTCCCCTACCAGTCACAAAGAAGGAACTGCCCCCCCTCCTCACCCAGCCATCACATAAATGCAGGTTATAAACAACTTAGTTCAAAATATGAGCAATCTGTAATTTCTATGGGCTTATTATATTATGTGAGCCTGATGATGCAGTGGTTAGAATGCAGTATTGCAGGCTAATTCTGCTCGCACTGCCAGCAGTTCTGTTCCTTCAATCTTGGCCAGCTCAAGGTTGACTTAGCTTTCCATCCTCCCAAGGTCAGTTAAATGAGGACTCAGACTGTTGGAAACAATATGCTGTAAACCGCTTAGGGAGGGCTGTAAAGTGGTATATGAGTCTAAGTGCTGCTGCAATTGCTATATACATAAATCTGCTCTAACGTGAACAGTGTTCTCTTCCCCAACATCTTTATTACATTCATCATACTGAGAGTAACTTTCTGAATTATACTGAAAAATAAAAGGCATGAGATCAGAGATAATTGAATCCATTCTTCTCCTGAGACCAAATTTCAAATTTAATAATCAGAATTGAGGATATTAAGGATAGAGGGTTGTTTTTTTTTTTTTTAAAAAATCCCATGATAGTAAACATCTCTTTAAAAACAACCTGAAATAAACCTGCATATAATAAATAAGATGCAATTTGGAGACAAGTAAGCAGATGATCAGAAGTTCTAAAAGCAGGGTCACCCTCTATCCAGGCCTTGTGATCATCACTGAGTGATGATCTACCTACCTACATGAACCTCATTTTCAACCCTCTTGAGATCTGGATCCAGACTCAATAAATGATTCAGATAGCGCGATTCGAATTGTAGCCAGATCCAGCCGATTGGTATTTCTTAGTAATAAAAGAGCACGAACGCTCATTTTCTCTCTTAGGGGTTCTTTGTCTTATCGAACAACTGCTGCCTGTTATTTCTGGAAAGGTGTGAAGAATGTGCTCCAAATGGGACTTAGAAGAAGTATTTCTTTAAGGATGCAAAACATACATCACAACCAAAGCCTTCCAAGAAAGGATCTTGCAGAATAACACCGAGAGCAAGGATGGGTTTTGCAGTGTGCCCCAAGATCCAAACAGGCCCTCAAAACTTGGGGACTCAGTTCCAATGGCAATACTGGTTGGAGGGAGCCCTTGACTTCCCACCATTTATTTAGCAACTGTGCAAAGTTACAATTTGAACAAAAATTAAGATGTGATCAGTCTTCGCACTTATATCCCTCTTGCCATCCCCACAGCCACATGATTCACATCAATGTCTCAAAGATGCTTTTGGGACATTTTGGGATTTTTGAGTCAACTGGATTTTCTGGTTTTTCTTTGGAGATGTTTTGCTTCTCATCCAAGAAGCTTCTTCAGCTCTGACTCTTCAGACATTTAGCTATATGCACTTTGGGATGAACCTCCTTCAAATGGTGAGGGAATATGAGCAGATTTCCAGAAAAAATTGCAGACTACAGGAACCATTTGCACTTCAGTTTGAGATGCAGACAACAGACTCATCTCCAACAGCCTGCGCCTGTCTTCTACCATGAAGGGACACAAGGCAGAGAACATCCTGCAGAGGCTCCGCACCCATTTGCACTGCTCAGATGACCCTGGGGACACAGATAAACCCCCAAGTGGTTTCAATGACCCTCTAAAAGGATGCAAATGACCAGCTGTCTGCAAGGAACATAAATCCTTCCATTCCTTACCATCCAATCAGAGCTGAAGAAGCTTCTTGGATGAGAAGCAAAATGTCTTCAAAGAAAAAAACAAGGAAGTCCAGTTGCCTCTTGGGAAAAAAAAAGCATCTTTGGGAAAACTATTACCTGGATGACTGAGAATCTCCAGAGACAGATTCACGTTAATAGTAGGACAGTTAGTCATCGGCACTTATTTGCAACATTTGAAGTATCAGGAGGTCACACCAAATTGCCATTGTGGCCTTCCCAATGACTTCCAACAGGCAAAGTCAATGGAAGAAGCCGGATTCTTTTAAGGACCGCATGATTCACTTAACAACTACAGCAATTCACTTATCAACAATGGCAAAAAAGGTTGTATAATCGGGTATGACTGACTGAACAACTGCTTTGCTCACAACAGAAATTGCCATCAAGGACTTACTGGATTTACGTTAAAATATAGCTTTATGCTACTAGATTAAATGCAGCTTTCTCCTCAGGGGACCCTTCCTTTTTAAATCACACAGCAGGGCTCTCCAAACTTGGCAACTCTAGGACTTGTGGACTTTAACTTCCAGAATTCCTTAGCCAACCATGCTGTCTGGGGATTTATGGGAATTGAAGTCCACAAGTCTTCAAGTTGCCAAGTTTGGAGAGCCCTGCCACAGAGCATTTAAAATTTTTTTTTTTATTGGAAGAAATTAAGATTATTTTCNATTTAAATTTTTTTTTTTTATTGGAAGAAATTAAGATTATTTTCCCCTAGTAAAAAAAAAAGAAAAGAAAAAGAATGAACTTACTAAATGTAGTTTCTGTTTCTGAAGTCGTCTTTAAGCTGGGGAGCGAAGTGCTGTGTGTAATGCTGCTGGAGCTGCTGCCACCATTGGATAACCCTCCGAAAGATTTTGTTCCAGAGCCATTCCCGAAACCAGAAAAAATATTAGTCCCGGAAGGTAAAACGAAACCTTTAAATCCCTTAAAAGCTCCACCACCTTCTGACTGAAAAAAAAAAAAACCAGAAATANAAAAGCTCCACCACCTTCTGACTGAAAAAAAAAAAAAACCAGAAATAAGTTGTTCTGCATCTCTCAGATTACAAGGCCATCCTGTGCCTATTCAGAATTATTTTTTTCCATGAGGGCTGCTTTTGCAGTAAACCCCAGATATTCCTGATGGCCACCGTAATCAGGAATCAGAAGCTGGTTCAAAGATAAAAGCTTAGTGCTACCTCTAAAATAGATTTCTTAGTTTATTTCTCCCAAATGTTGCTTGTCGTGGGCACTTTTCAGTTATTTCAGCTACTGCTTTTGACAAAAGGTCATTCCATTTCTACAAAATCTCCATAGAAGGATGCCTTTTTAAACTCAAAATATCTTGGGCAGGAGCCTCCAAGCATGTCTCCAAAGTAACATTTTGAAAAACCACTTTTCTTTTTTTGAGCAATGCTCAGCACATTACAAGGCACCTTCTGTTGGACTTGGAATTCAGAGTGTGGCCTTTGAAAAGCCTGATTCTGTAGAAATGAACTATCAACCAGTGGGGCAGGGGAGGGGGCGAAACCACATAAATCCTATTATTACTCAACAGCAACTTAAAAATTTCTCGGTAAAAAGGCTCAAGTAGGATTTAGCATTGTTAAGTACTGGGAGATGATTAGGTAATTAGATAGACAGATAGATTAGATAGATAGTATGATTCAAATTATAATGGATCACTGCTTTAAAAAACCACTCCATCGTGTCAAAAAGGTTCAAATATGATTTAGCATTGTTAAGTACTGGGGAGATGATAGTTTAGATAGATCGGCAGGCAGGCAGGCATAGTATAATTCAAATTATATTGGACCACTGCTAAAGAAAAACACCACCGATTCCACCAGGGAAAATACCAACAGCATAAACTAGTCAATCCCCTGACCCAAATCTAAAGGCCATTAGCCATCTAAAGATGACTTTTCTTGCTGTACAAAGACAAATCAATAGTTAGCCAGAGCAGGCAAAATGTTTTTAATTCTAAATTCCCTGTTCTTATTTTAAAAGCAGGTTATTTTGACCTGCTGAAACAGAAATGTTTTGAATTCAAAATGTTCTACACATCCTTAATAGTAACACAGAGCTATTTTAGCCCTCTTCAAACATTAAGTTACAAATGACTAAAGAGTATATAATTCTAAAAGATGATCTGTGTATTAGAGTGTTCACAAACAAATGTATACCTCAGCTTCAGTTTCAAGGAGGGCAATTTCACTAGACTTGGAAATCATATGGATTTGCAGAATTAGCCTAAGCAGCCCGGAGAAATCCTGAGAGTTCAAAACCACTCATTTAAAAATTACTAAAGTTAAAAAATATTGAGTTCAGTCCCTAGATCCTACTAGCTCTTCCAGCATTTTCTTATGTCACAAACTGAGTTTAGAAAGAGCATAGGGATTCACTACAAATCACCAGAAATAAAAAAAACCACCTGTTAAATAACAGCATTTTTAATTCCATAAATATTGGTTTTCCAATTCAGATGATTCAGATGCACATATAATAGAAGTTGAATAACTGTTTGGAATTATCAGAATCCTGAAGAAAGGACAATATTGCATTCTGCCAACTAAGTTTTTACTGTTAAAATATACAAGTGTTTACTAACATAATCCATTCTGTTTCTAGATGAGACACTCAAGACTGGGAAGGGGACTCAATTTCCTTTATTATTAATTAGTGTAAGGCAGGGATGTTAAACTCACGTGGTCATGGTGGTGTCAAGTGACATATTGGGACTTTTCCCCCCTTCGCTAAACCGGGTGTGGCCAGCGCAAGATGCATCCGGCCCAAGGCCTGGGAGTTTGACAGCCCTGGTGTAAGGGATCCATACAAATAGTGAAAAGCTAAGTTTTTTTAATAGTTGGACCTAACCACAAAAAGAAAGTTCTCTCTTCCCCAGCTGTTAGAAAAATAATGGCTAGAAACATGAAAATCTTCCAGAATTCTTATCTTCTTCAAATGCTCTCCCAGAGAAACATTTCATGCATTATGAATCTTCTAGAATTTCAAATGACATTTTGCATCAAAAATTTAAAAGAAATTCAATTATATATTAGTCTGAGTATGTTAGTCCAAGTATTTAGTTAAAATTTCTGTTTATATCATAAGCTAGCAATTAGTGACAAAACTATTTTTAGGCAATGCAAGGAATTAGACAAATTAGCAGAAAGTTTGTTTTAAAATGAGAAATACATATATACCTCAGTCACCAAATTTCTACGCTTTGCCTTCTTAATTGGTCTGTTTTTCAAAACTTCCTCACTGGCCACGGAGAAAGTTCCTACCTGCAGAGAATGTTTAAATTGTTAGACAAGCAAAATGAAAAAAGCCTGGAAAAACAAATCCCAACTCCAGCGCTTTGATGTAATCATCCACCACAAGGTTCAATGTTGTATTGCAATAAGCAATCGCTTGGCATATTCAAATTTTATAACATCACTGAGGATGATTACTTATGAATCATTTGTGGGTATCATCGCTGCTGACTTATTCAAAATATTTACAACATGTTTTCCATCAATATTTCCCAAAATATGTCAACTGACAGATTCCCTCAAATTATTTTTAAGAAGCATATTTATTGCAATTTTCTCAATGAACTTTAGAAATTGTTAAATTGCTTTCAGAAAAGCTGTAATTATTTCTATTTATAGATAACAAGGATGTCCTGTAAGAGATTCCAACATTCATGTTAGTTTTTAATTATGGAATTACTTCTTTCTTATACATATATATACATACATATATACATTATATATACAGGATGAGTCTGCCTACCGAGATGAGGTGGACCGGTTGCTTTTGTGGTGTGGAAACAATAACTTGGTCCTCAACACCAATAAGACCAAGGAGCTTCTACTGGACTACAGAAGGAACAGATCAGACATCCAGCCCTTGCTTATCCATGGAGACCGAGTGGAGCAAGTGGTCAGTTTTAAGTTTCTGGGTGTTACCCGAAAAGAGGACCTGACCTGGGGTGCCCACATTGCAGCCCTGGTCAAAAGGGCCCAGAAGAGATTATACTACCTGAGACTTCTCAGAAGACAACAACTGAATGAAAAATTGCTGGTGACCTTCTACCGCTGCACCATAGAGTATTTTAACTTACTGCATCTCTGTATGGTTTGCCAATTGCACGGTGGCAGATAGGACAGCACTCCAAAGGGTGGATGTCATTGCCCAGAAGATCATGGGTTGCCTTCTCCCCTCTTTGGAAAAGCTTTATAGCTCCCGCTGCCTTAAGAAAGTTCAGAAGATTCTCAAAGATCCATATCATCCTGGGCACCTTTTCTTTTTAAACTATTACCATCTGGCAGATGGCACAGAATAAAAACAATGACAAATAGGCTGAAAAACAGCTTCCATCCCAAGACAGGAGCTCTTTTGAATTCTGCTGTATAGTGCAGTGTTGGTGTAGTGTCAGGGGTTTCAGGTTCAATGAGTGAAGGATGAAGGATGTGTGTTTGTGTTTATTTTCATGGTCAAGATGTGCACTGAAGATGGTGTTTGATTTCGTTGTACGATGTGCAATGACAATAAAGTAAACTAAAACTATATGTAAAACCCACTTCACAGGTTAATCTTACAAATGCAACTGGCACCTGAATTTCTATTATAAGTTCTTGGGGTTGCAAGTAAAGCTGGACCCAAATTTATGACAATTTGTACAGTGGGCAGATTTTGCCAGAAGTTGGCCAAAAGGATTGCAAATTGTGATTATGTGGCTGTAAGATGCTGCAACCGGTTGTAAAGGTGAGCCAGTTGTCATGCACCTCAATTGCCATCACATGACTTCAGGGGTGATGTGACAGTCATACGTGTGAGTACAGTTAGTAAGACTATTTTTCTGACAGTATAGTCCCACGTTGTAATTTTGAACTGTCATTAAACCAAGAGACATAGTGTTGAGGACAATCAGTACATTCAAGAGCTCTAAATGGGATACAGTGATCAGTCTAGTTATTTTCCCATAGCAACTGGGGGGCAGACTGGGCTGAGAAGGACAGGATGGGTAGTACTGTCTCCCAAGGGGGATCCATGGCTTAAAGGGAAATGGAACATGGCTCTTGGAACAGGGCCAATCCAACATCTTCATGCTGCACCACACTAGTAGATTTTGATTATAAACACAAGAATAACTTGGGCACACAGTCAAAGGATATAGACCAGTGTTTCCCAAGAATGGCAACTTAAAAGATGTATGGACTCTCCCAGAATACCCAAGCCAACATACTGGCTGGGGCGTTCTGGGACTTTGAAGTCCACACATCTTCAAGTTCAAGGCTGAGAAACACTCATGTAGACAATGATAAAACTTTCTCCGTAACAGATGGAAAGGAATCAACAAATTTCCGCTCAGAGGAGAATGGAGTTCTGAACTATGGTGTGATCCACAACATGGGGATCACAGGATCGAAGCGTACTTATGATTTACTCGAAATAATGAATAATCTTAAGCTAACTAAAGAATGAGTTAACATCTTTAGCAAACTGATGATAAAACATGGAAGATATACATAAAGGATAGATAATTAAATCAAAATTTTCTAGAAAGCTCACACCACTGCTTGGAATAGTTACCAGTTTTTATTGGAAGCATTCACAAAATTCAGATCTGTTTGGAGAATTTGGAAGTCAGAATCATGCTGATATTATGTCAAAATATAACTTTAATAGCAGATTTCTCCTGTAGCTGTTACATGAACTGAAACACAATTACCTAATGACACATGTGAATAAAAGCTACCCTAATTATACTGTTTTTCAAACTGTGTTTTGTTGGTAATATTCTCAATAGAAACAGTTGCTTTATAGATTACTGATCTATATGACTAGCCATCTTGACTAAACATTGTGAAAACCATCACTACCAAGACCTCAGCATCAATCCCAGGAAGAAACTCAGCCCTGTTACAACGCACTTAACAAAATATATTAGGCAGAGAAAACAAATAGTTGAAATGATGCACATGGTTTCAGATTGGCTCTGCATGGCTGAAACCTTGCAAGATATTGGGGTGTAATTATCAAAAACTCAGGAGATTTTGAAGGCAATTCCACTACACAAAGAACCTACACAACCTTGCCATACCTGTGGCTCAGCACAAATGGGGGATTTCCTTCCCTTGCTCATTTCCTTCCCTTGCACTTAAATGTGAGTTACTTTTTGGCTTGACTCCCTCATTAATGAGGCCCCATCAGGGCAGATAATAAAGTTTAAAGAAGCTTGTTTCTGTATCATCAGGAACAAAACAGAGAAGTCCAAATTTCAAAGGTTACAATAAGCCCAGTTATAATTGGCATGCATTACCAATAAAGTCTGCATGAGTTCATCTTTTTTAATCACACAAGACAGGTCAACTTTAATACAACAATACCCAATACACTGGTAACCCCAGATTTTTCACAGAGAGACAAATTATATGAAATGGATTTTTCCCTGTGTCTGTTTAAGTCTTGACTCTTGGTCCATTCAAGAAAGAGTGGACAGACTGGCCCATTACCTTCCCAGTTTTGCAAAGTATTTTTTCCCATAAACCAAAAATACAGTGACATACATTTGTGTACTTCATGTACTGTTGCTCTCTAAGTCAAAGGTCTCCAAACTTGGCAACTTTTAAGACTTGTGGACTTCAACTCCCAGAATTCTGGGAGTTGAAGTCCATAAGTCTTAAAAGTTGCCAAGTTTGGGGACCCCTGCTCTAAGTTAATGAAATAGTGTTTACCTCCTCAGTTTCTTCTTCTTGATCCCAGTTTCTGTCAGTCAGCTCAGTCTCTGCCACTCTCTTAGCCATTTTACAGCACTACTGCATCACAGCAAGCAATAATTAGTTGTCTTTCAGATCTAGTTTTTAGAAAAAAGGATGACAAAACCAAGACCTTTATAGCCTGATAACCAAAGAGATATTAAGTAGATTATACAATAAATATCTGATAACCAAAGATAGTAATAATGTTGAATAACATTTCAGGTACCCTGTTTACTAAGATACAATCTCAAGGAACTGTCACTTCTGACCAGCCAGAGCTGCTGCTACACAGATGAAATTGTGGGAGAGACAAAGTAAGCTACTTTGAGATCCCCCAGAAAAACTGGGATAGATTTGCCCGTAGTAACAGTAACATGAGAATATGATCTGCCGAATGGCATTACTTATATTCCACATCTTCATACAGAATTGGGTTGTTGGAAGAGGCAGATTTAGTTCAGATGTCTCATTGTTGTTTCCCAGAGACACTGGTTCTATAAAAGCTATGAAGGATATGGATTTGGGAAGATTCTAGTCTATCTTGGGGCTTGAAGAAAAAGGAAAGCTGAGTTACTTCTTGAGAGCCAAAATGCAAACTGCTGACAGGTTGAAGTTGCAACTAACCATCATCCTTGCCACTATATGTACACATCTGACGTCTCTCTGGCTGGATGAACAGATACTATATAAACAGCCCCAAAGTACTCTGGATGGCCAGGGTTTTCACATAGCAACTCTTTGGTTCCTAATAAGGGAGGCATGCAAGTTCCACATCTTAAAGGGTTTTAAAAATAAAATAAAAAAGAAGCTAGCACAGTACAAAGCATCAACATCTGTTATGGAGTTTCCAAGTATGCTCTAGTTCTTGCATATAGTCAAGAATTCTAAGGAAACTGAAAATGGTCACACCCCAGTGTGTTGGTTGGAAACGTGCACACATATCTTCCCCTAAAGCAAAAGTAAAACTATGGTTTACTTTTATATAGAGAAAATAGTGGGAGGACAGGTTCATTTTCCATTCTTCCATGAAGTTGTTTTGTGACAGGTCATCCTGCAAAGCAGCCACTTTATTAGACTTCCCAGTCTCTTTAAAACTCCAACAGTCATCAAGTTTTATGTGTTTATTCCTGGCAGTAGGGACTCTGGATAGGAATTCTTGTTTGACCAACAGATGTTTCTTTAAAGAATCTAGTGCCACCCAACCATAAATTGCACAGAAGCCTTCTCCTTGCAAATCTGGACCTCCACAAATATTTTCTTCCTGGTCTCCCTCCGAGAAGCCCCCACCAGCAAAAACTGTGCCTGGATCTGCTACCCAGCTCTGATGGGTAGTTGATGAGGTCATAATGCTGTGGAGGAAAAGCAAGGATATCAAGTCTATTTTTAAACAAGAGCCCAGTCAAGTTGGCTGCCGAAAAGGGTTAAAAGCCAGTTTTCCAATCAACATGCCCCCAAAAGGATGATGACCCAAAGGTCTGAGTCAGAAGCAACAAAATGACTCCTGTGTGTCTGCAACAACCCCAATGCTGTGATTGCAGGTCCAAAATGGAGAAAGTAGTAAAGAAAGAGGACCCCCTATAAGGGACTATATCACACATGCAGCATTAGGAACAAGCCTTGGTTGCCTTAGTTTTTCTCCTTCCTCACACAGGAGGAGGGAGCCTGTAATCAAAAGACAGAACATGGAGCTACTTTTACTATCAATATTATTCTCTAGAATAAAATAGAGCTGGAAGGGACCTTGGAGGTCTTCTAGTCCAGCCCCTTGCTCAAGCAGGAGACCCTGTACCATTTCAGACAAGTGACCATCCAGTTTCTTCTTAAAAGCCTCCAGTGATGTAGCACCCACAACTTCTGAAGGCAAACTGTCCCAATATTTCCTCACTTTTAGGACGTTTCTCTTTAATTCTAGGTTGCTTCTTAGTTTCCAACCATTGTTTCTTGTCCTGCTCTCAGGTGCCTTGAAGAATAAGTTGACCCTCTCTTCTTTGTGGCAGCCCCTCAAATACTGGACTACTCTACACTTTCCAGAGGAGAAACAAATTCAGAATACTAGGAACAGAAAAATACATTTAACATGTCTTCACAACCATATCCTTCTCTCTCTCTCTCTCCCTGCCAGTTTTGAAATGAGGCTTTATATTTCTCTCTTTCTACGCCATTGTTTCTCAACCGCATCACCTGGGTGGACTTCAATTCCCAGAATTCCCCAGTTGATTTATTGGGGGGGGGGGTGAAGTCCATCTTAAAGGGGATGAGATGGCGAAACACCGCTCTACACTACAGCAGAAGCCAACAATGAACACTATCATTCAAACTGCGCGTGTTTTCACACGGCAGCCCCATCGGGGTCTTATCGGAGGATCCCAGTCAAGGCCTCCACCAGGGCCTTCCCGCGCTTTTCAGGGAAGCTCAGGTCACGCCCCCCGGCGCTTCCAGCTTGGGCTTCCCTACAGAGGGACGGTCTAGGCCTCCCCGCCTGCTGCTCCCTCCCGCTAGAACCGGAAGCTCCCGTCCAAGGGGGAAGCCATGGGCAACCCCCACCCCATCCTCGGTGCCGCTGGTGGGGGCCGGCTTTTCCCAGGCGGCGAAGGAAGGCGCTGAAAGCCGCCCCCCCTCCAAAGGACCGCCTGCCATCGACAAACCCACCCCCCGGCCGCCGCTCCTGCCCGGGCTTTCCCGCTGGAGAGAGACCCACCGCTGATGGGCTCATGCGGCGACCGCTTCCTCCTGCCCGTGGCGCTCCCCGGGAGGAGCGGCAGCGTCTTCCGCTTCCGGCAAGCGCCGCCGCCCCGCCCTCAGGGAGAGGCGAGGTCGGCGCGTCGCGGGGCGTGGCTTCCGTCGCCTGGGCAACTGGGCGAAGGACTTCGAGGCTGAGGCGCTGCGCCCTCCTGCGCGTAAGGATATCGGATGCCGGTTACTGGTTTCGTGCCGGGATGGGATGGGAGACCACCTGGAAATCCCAGGGCTCGAAGGGGTGGGCGGGACACACGGCTTTCCAACATGGATCCTCGAGGGATCCAGCCAGGGCTGAAACAGTGTCGTCCTCTTTCTCTTCAGCAGAGGGCAGACTTCGGCAACGTAACGTTTAGACGGGGCACCACCTGGAGATCCAATGCCTGGGCTTGGAGGTTGAAAACGGTGGCAAAAACGCCCCTGAAAGGTAGACCAGAAAGTGAGCTGAACTTCGAGGAGGCTTTTACAGTAAAAAAAATCTGTCGTAAATTGGAAAGGGTGTCTGTGTCAGCATCCCAATTAAAGCTTTCTTCCTGAGTGATGGGTATATCCAAGTTTGGCTTAAAAACACCCCGGCATGTTATTTGATCAACTGTGATCTGTTCACCTGAGCGCTTTAGGATCTCAGCTTCTACCTGGGAATGAATCAGCGGTTTTATTTCCCCTAAAATTACTCTGTTCGAAGAGACTTACCAAATGATGTTTGGCTTCTAGCTCCAAAGAGGTTTGCTACCTTTGATAAGCCTATCTAAATTATTATGTGGATTAATAAAATAGCCTGTGAAATCCTACATTTCTGTTTTGGGGGTACACCAATATTTTTCTCAACTGCCTTTGAGCATTGTTGGTTTCCTTTGTAATGCAATGTATTTCACATCATGCTATATATTTTTCAGTAAAGGGATCTGAATCCCATCATGGCCCGAAAGCCTCTTTGGTGAGGGAGAAAACACAGTCTGGGAACTTACAACATGTAAAATCTCTCTGTCTCAGGGTTGGGGGTGAGGTTTAAAATCTTGCCAGGTCTCTAGCCAGTATTCTTAATTTCTGCCCAGTCCATTTAGAACTTAGAATAACTTTTTATTCTATTCTATTGTTATAATTTAATGTACACTAATTGACATACATTAAAATGAAATTTCGTTGCATGCAGCTCCCAAAGGGTCTCTATCTCCAACATACACTACATAAACAACAAAATGAATCAATAAATAAATACAAAAATGCATATACCCACATATGTCATATGATGCAGAGAAACACCACAGTCTAATCTGGATGTATAAATATATATGGTGAGAAAAATGAACCTTACGAGTTTTCCAAATGGATGACATAGGGAACAAAGCTGTTACAGAATCAGTCCTGCTAGAAATACTTCAAAACCTCTTCCAAGAGGGAAGCAACAGAAACAGACCATGAAATGGGTGTGTGGGGTCTCTTAACAATGCTTTGAGCACATAGTGCTTATAAGCAGTATCCTGAATAACAAGAGGCGAGCTTCCTATAATCTTCTCAGCTGTCCTTGTCACTCTCTGTATGGACTTTCTATCTGCAACCACCATTCCCACTTTCATTCTGCCATTACAGGTGTGGCTTGATGATTTTTTTTCTCTTCTCACCTGTTAAGAGCTAATTTGGGAGGAGGGAGCATTTCTTAATGTGTCAAATGGCCTATTTCAAATATTTATGATCTGCACAGAGTATGGAAATCAGAATGTTTTACTGTGTAAGCTGGGCTCACGTGTCATCCTATTTCATACTGCTGTTTCGATTTTCACGTAACACATTTTGTGAGTTTAGGCAATTGGAGTTTAATTAACTGGTTAAAGACAGCAGGGTCAATATATGAATCCCCTTGGTATTTAAAATGCAGTCTACTAATTTAGAAAAAAAAGATTAAACACAAAAAAACCATCACTTTTTCAGATTAATTATGCATTTTAAATGCCTGAAAATCTTGCTGTCCTTGGAGCAGGTAAGATTACTTGTAATTTCATGGATTTACCTGACTTCTTGAGAAAGAAAATGATGGCTCTTTGTTATGAATGGGAAGGCGTGTAATTTTGAATATCCCTGGCAGATTTTATCCATGAATTCTTCAGTAGAAGCAGAGCTGGTATTCAGCCACTTCTGAGCAGTTCTGGAGAACCGGTAGTGGAAATTTTGAGTAGTTCAGGGAACTGGCAAATCCCACTTCTGACTGGCCCCGCCCCCATCTATTCTCTGCCTCCTGAGTCCCAGATGATCAGCTGGATCTTCTTTTGTTGCCCTGCACAGGAGAATGGAGCTGGAAAGCAGGCTAATGGGGTGGGGAGGAAATGGGATTTTGCAGTATTTTGTTGTGGAGGGAGGAGCTGCTCTCTAGAGGAGCAAGAGACAGCAAAGTTTAGATAGCTTGGTTGGGAGGAAGAGAGTTAAGCAGCTCCTCCATAAAGATAAAGGTTCTCCTTGCGCATACGTGCTAGTCATTTCTGGCTCTAGGGGGTGGTGCTCATCTCTGTTACAAAGCTGAAGAGCTGAAGATGTCTCCGTGGTCATGTGGCCGGCATGACTAAAGGCTGAAGGTGCATGGAATGCTGTTACCTTCCTATTTTTCTACTTGCATTTTTACATGCTTGTGAACTGCTAGGTTGGCAGAAGCTGGGACAAGTAACAGGATCTCACTCCATTATGAGGCATTAGGGATTCGAACCGCCAACCTTTCTGATCAACAAGCTCAGCGTCCTTAGCCACTGTGTCCCCTGCTCCTCCCTAAGAGTTGTCAGAGTATGTCGTGAATCATTGATGTGGTTTGCTTAAGTTTGATCATTGGGTCCAAAAACCAAGAGAGATAAACTGAGTTTCTTCTAACCAATTTCATTTATTTTTCCTCTCCCCTAGACTGAAATATTGCCATTACAAACTATTCCATCACTAAAGATATCCTCTGAGAACTCTTAAGAAGGTACTGCCTTAACTGTCTTCCTCTCACCCAAACTTTGCTGGGAATTCACACAACCACACTGAATGTCTGTCAGTCTACCATGACATACCATGGATACCAAAATCTACCATGGATCTTTGTCAGTTGGATATAATTCTTTTGCCTCAAAAGTGCTGGATTCAATTTATTTTTAAAATGTGAGGCTGCAGCCATCAGTCCCATGACTGAATGCAAATATGATAGCTTTATGCCTGCAGGAAGTCACATAAAGAAGAATGGAAAAGGTAACCCTGAGTTACTCCTGAAAAGCATACTTTAAAAGGCTACTACCCATTCTCTTTTCATCATCTCTCACACCAGGGCAGCAACAGCTCTTGGGTTTTCGTCTCTGCCTTTGAGTAAATTATTTCAATTGTATTCCATGCAGAAATGTAATAAATAATACAATGCAGGTGGAAAAGCAAGTATTACCTCCTCTAATTGCAGACCTAGAATTACACTTCAGAAAACGCCATTCTTTTGAACTTCTAACCAGGGATGGGATTCAAATTTCTTAAAAACTGCCTCTGTGGGCATGGCCTAATTTGTGGACGTGTCTTGGTGGTCATGTGGCTGGGCAAGGCTTGTGTGTAAATATTGTAAATATTTATGTAAATACTGATTTTTTTTAATTAAAAAAGAGCCAAAATCAGGCAAAGCAGACAGGCAGATTGAGTTGCTTGCAGAATCACAGATTCACTCAGAGATTTACCTTTCTGCAATCTATTGCCTGAGTCTATCACATAAAATTTGCTTGCAAGCCAACTCATAAAATTAACTCACAACATACCATGTAAATATTGAATTTTTTATAAAAAAAGCAACTTTTACCCAAAATCAGTCAAAGTAGTCAGGCAGATTGAGTTGCTCCCAGAATCACAGATTCACTCACAGATCTACCTTTCTGCAATCTGCTACTTGAGTCTGCACTGAAAAATAGAAGTTTCAATCCTAAGGAAGGTTCAGCTCTGCTTTTAGATGAGCTAGAAAGCAAGAAATCCAACAATTTCCTGCTTTCAAGCTAATCTAAATATCCTGTCACAGCTGACAGTCGGAACAGCTGATGGTCGGGAAAAAAAGAAAAGAAAAATAGCAACCTACCAAAAATTAGGCAAAGGCACAAGGCAGGCAAGTTGGATGGCGCACATGCCAGGTAAGGAGTGAGTGGGTGAGGAGAAGGGGGGCCAGCCAGTTGCACGATTTGCTGGTTCTCTGAACTGTGCAGAATGGTAACAACTGGTTCTATAGAACTGGTCCGACCAGGTAGAATCCCACCCCTGCTTCTAACTCATTTCACCAAGTTTTATTTTAATTTAAAGATTTATTTAGTCAAGTACGTTGATAACTCCTCATACACCACCACTGCAGAGGCGCCTGACACAAGTGTTGTCGAGCTGGCTACACCCACCATGTCCACGCCCATCCCACCCCTCCAGCCCTCCAAGGTCAAACACAACCCTGATGCAGCCCTCAATGAAATCGAATTTGACACCCCTGGTCTAGACAGATTTCCAGCCCTGGTTTTGTTCTGTGTGGAATTAGTGCAGAATTAAGTTACTTCCTAATGATATGATTAACGTTTGGGAGCCTCTTTATTTTTATTTACTAACATCTTTTTTGAGCAGAGCTATGAGTCCGAGACAATTCCCCAATGGTGCACTTCTGGTGTTGAATGGAAAGTGCAATCCCATCCAAGATCAATGGGGTCGAAATATCCACAGCAACTCAATTTGTCTGGATTGAGCCTGAGACTTTTCCTTCCCAGCCTATTTAGACATTGGGACAAGACCTTAACAGCATCAATGTCTCTGAGAGCAGTCGCTCTGAGTGCTAACTTTACATGGGTCAATCATTCTTGTTGAACATAGAAACTGGGTTGCTGTGAAGTCAATAAATCAACCGTGAACCACCCCAACACGTGAGTGCTGATTCGTTTATTCCGCGTAATTCTTCCGGTATCAAGATGCTGAGAATCAGTTGATTGGCCCAGGATCAAGATACATAATTGGGCTTCCTCAGCATATTGATGCCACATGTAAATGTTGAGCCAGGCTTACCATTTAGAGTTTAATATATTTAACATGTGCAAGTTTCATATAGATGTTAAACCAGAGGAGAGGATGTGGAGCTCTGCAGCACAGGAGAGCCATTATAAAATTGTGCCTTCTACTCCCAAACCCTCAAGTCAGGGATGTTGAACTCAATTTCATTGAGGGACACATCAGGGTTGTGTTTTATCTCGGGGGCCCGGTAGGTGTGGCCAGGGTGGGCATGGCCAGTTCAACATCACTCATGTTAGAGGTGCCTATGATGGCCTGATCCCTCTGGCAGCGAAAACAGGTTCCTGAGCTGTCTTTTGGTCACTTTTTTGATCATACCTTGTAGACCAGGGGTGTCAAACTCAAGGCCCATGGGCCGGATGTAGCTTAGATCTGCCACATGAGGACGGCCTGGAAATAGCAAAGGACTGGCCCGCAGTGCCTCTGCAAGCAAAAAAAGAGATTGGGAGGACCACGTGCAGCCCTCCTGGGCTCCGTTTTCAGCCACGAGTGTTCTATATTAGCATACTCGAAATACCCCAATCCGATTGCTCCAGAAATACAATGAACTAATTGGTTGAAGGAAGCGCTGTGATTGGCTCACTCTGAATCAACCGCGATTGGCCGGGCCGAGCATGGGAGATTCAGAGAGCCATCATTGGCCAGCAAGCCGCGAACAATCCCTATATAAAGGGTTGCCACGGCTCCGAGGTCTAGCACGGACCGATACAACTAATAAAGAGCTGAAAAGTCACCCTGGTCTCGAGTCTCTTTCCTGCGATCCAACACTGGCGACGAGGGTGGGATCCTGAGACAAAGAGACCAGTCTAGCACATGGCAACCAGAGCTGAACAACCGACAAGATGGCCACCAGCAACTTGCCACCCGCACCATTGGATCAGGCGGCCGAGGACTGGGAATTGTACATCGATTCCTAATGTTCCTCGAGAGCAACAACCTGAAGGGCACCAACGATCATAGGAAGAGAGCCGTGTTCCTGACACACTGTGGGCCCGCAATGTTCAAGATGGCCAAGGCACTGGCCAGACCCCAAGATGTGAAGGAGATGGCATGGACAGACCTGGAACAGCTGCTAAGGAACCATTACGCGCCGGCCGTACCCAACCTCATCCGGAGGCATGAGTTTTATAGGAGGGATCAGAAGGAAGGCAAAAGTATCGGAGACTTTGTGGCAGCCCTAAGGAATATCAGGGGTGCGTGCGGGTTCTCCGACATGGACGAGGCTATGAGAGACTGTGTGGTTCTCAGATTAAGACACCCTGTGCTCCAGAGGCGACTGATGGCGTGAACGGACATCACAGTCACTGAAGCCATCGCCGAAGCCACCGCAGCCGAGGCTGCGAAAAAGTCAGCAGCCAAAATGCGGCAGATGAACACGCGAGACCAACAACTAACCATGGAAGCCAACCCAGGCTCGGACAAAAGACCAGAGGCGAGCCAGAAGACCACGACCATGCACCACGGGAACATTGATTCCCCTTCCGAGACTGAAGATGAGGATAAGGAAGAGATCCACAGACTTCAGTCAGAACGGGACCAACGGGAGCGGAGAGGTCGTAAGTTGGGGTTTCAGTGTGCCAGGTGAGGAGGGAACCACCCCCGTTTAGATTGCTGGTTCCTAGATGCCATATGCTGGCACTGTGACAAAATGGGGCACATTGCAAAAGTCTGCAAAAACAAGAGGACTTACAGCCCGAGGTGATGCGACAGCACCCCCTCCCAGAACCAGAGACTGGCACACAGAGAACCGGTGGAGCCACGAAGGCAGGAACAAGTGGTTCAGCGAAAACCACCGGAAGGAGGAGACCCACCAGACGGTCACCATTGGGCACAACCGATGCCCAAAAAGTGCACATGCAGGTCAAAATTGAAGGCCAGCAGTGCAACATGGAGGTGGATTCCGCATCCTACCTCTCCATAGTCTCCTGGAAAAAAATCAAGCGTCTGGTACCCAGCATACGCAGACGGGAGTTGGAAAGCCAGAGACTGACCCTAAAAGATTACCAGGGGA